>ONZH01030704.1:0-86073 GCA_900303285.1 Rhinella marina | reverse complement strand
GAAACCACATGTCACACAACCCCTACAGCCAAAATTGCCTGTCACTTTTCTAGTCAGCCAAGTTTGCTGACTTTGTGGAACAGTGAAACTGTGAACCAGACGGTCCCTAAGGTTCCGTCCCCTTTTATACGTGACTAGAGGTGCTTCACTTATTTGACTTCCTATGTTGGGATTCGTTTTAAGGATCTTCCAGTGACGTGCTAGAATTTCATAGACGGACTGACCTCTTCATTTATATCATTGCGTCTCTTCGGAACCAAAAGGTCTTTCTGGTCCTTACATCTGGCCTGATGATAAGCCTGTTTAAGGACCTCATCTGGATAACCTCTATCCGCGGCTCGTTTGAAGTCTGTGATGTAGGTACAGTTGCGCCTCATTCTCAAGTATTGTCCCTTGGGAATTCCCTTGCACAGGGGTCTGGGGTGACAGCTCCCCCACTGTAACAAATTGTTTGTTGCCGTGGGCTTGCGATAGACATTTGTAGTCACTCTGCCATTTGGTTCTTTTGAAATGGTCAGATCCAAGAAAGTGATTGACGTGGATTCTATGGAGAAGGTGAAATAGAGGCCCAAATTGTTTTGGTTTAGTTTCTCCACAAACGCCTTAAATATAGATGTGTCTCCCTTCCATAGAATGAACACAACGTCTATGTATCGCAGCCACAGCTGGATACATGACGTGAATTCCTCTAAGTCTTCCCCAAATACCACCTCTTTCTCCCACCAGCCCAGGTAGAGGTTGGCGAATGTGGGGGCACAGGGGCTCCCCATCGCCACTCCCCTGAGCTGGCGGAAGATTTTACCATTAAAGAGGAATGTATTGTGGCTGAGGATAAATTCTAAGAGGGAGATGATAAAGCAGTTGTGTTCACCAAAATGGATGCCTCGTTCTCTGAGGAAAAAGTGGATAGCTTCCAACCCTTTGTCATGTGGGATAGAGCTATACAGAGCCTCCACATCCAGGCTAGCTAGCATCACTCCCTCCTCGCAGATGACATCTTGGACCCTGTTTAGGACGTCCATTGTGTCATGTGTATATGATGGGAGAGCCATCACAAATGGGCGTAAGATCTTGTCGACATATACCCCTATATTTTGTGTGAGACTCCCAATCCCTGACACAATTGGACGTCCCTTGAGGGGTGACAACCCTTTGTGGATTTTTGGTATGCTATAGAAACATGCCATGACTGGATGTGGAGGCTCCAAGAACTCCGCCTCCTTTTTACTTACGAGTTGTTTTGTGAGTGCCCCCTTCACAATCATCCCCAGCTCTTTTTGGTATTGGAGCTGGGGATTATGTGGGAGTGTCTCATAACAGGTTCCATCTTTCAAGATATCTTCACACATTGTGATATATTGTTGTCTGTCCATCACCACTACGTTGTTACCCTTATCTGAGGGTTTAATTGATATATTGTCATCATTTTCTAGTGACAATAGTCCCTCCAGTTCATATTTTTCTATGTTCTGGTGTATGATGGATGTGTGAATGTCACTTTCTAGTTGTCGGAGTTCTTCAGTTAGCACTATCAAAAAAGTATCAAGGGGGGAGGCTTCGTTTACTGGGGCAGACAACATCTGATTGCCCCCGGAGGACACCATTGAAACATGTCAAATTGCTAACCACGCCCCCTCGGATGTGATTGGCCGTCAGCACCAGCGCCTCCCTTTGACCTCCTCTCGGTCTCTACAAATAAGACAGGAGCAGGCGGGCGCGTACGGCTATACCAGAGCCGGCACGCTAAGCACAGAGACATGTCTCCTGAACACAGCGCTCTACCTGATGATATATTATGTCCTATACTCCTGATGACATGGCCGCAAACAGGCCTATAGAAACGCGTCTAGTAGGGACTCAGTTCAGTTAGTCCATAGGGCAAGTGCTTGGAGGTGCTGTCCCTCTCCTACGGCCAACTGTATATGGGCCTTTGAAGGAGGGGAGGTAGCTACTTTCAGACAACCTGCTCAGATTTATATATGAGTGCATGTTTCAATGGTGTCCTCCGGGGGGCAATCTGTGGGCTACAGTGTGGGACCAATAGTTACCGAATATAGCCAGGGCACTTCACCATAAGTGCTAAAGCCCAATGGGGTGACAGCGTTCATTTCTCTGCACCTGCGTTCCACTGCTTCACGGTCCTAGTGTGTACCAAAAATAAATACATAACTAAAAATTAAGGACCAGCGGCTGAGAACACAGAACAGTCAGGGTGTATGGAGAGATAAAATATAGTTGGCTCTGAGGTACAGAACTAGCTGTGAGGATCCATAAACAGCATAGACTGTACATCTATCCACTTTGACGAACCTAAAAGAGATACAGCGACACAGTAGACATTTTAAAGGATCGTTAATAAAATTAAGTATCTTTTATCAGTACGCCAGCTGGAGATGAGCCCTTCCATTCCATAGTTTAGCTCTTTAGGCTTTTTAAAAGTTGGATGGTATGTGTGTGTAGTGTATATGGTGTGTATTTATGTATGTGTACCATGTATATGGTGTACTTATGTGTATGTGTGTTGCATATATGTGATGTATATGTAACGTGTCATAACGCTGCATGTCCGCCGTTGAGTAGGGAACCTGTTGTTAAAAAATTTGAATCCCACCCCTGCATATAGTCCAGATTTGAGGCATGAGTACCAGCATTATGCCACACAAAATATGGCTGCATTCAAATGAAGATTTTTAGTGTCTAGTGAAAAATGTGATCACATGACAGTGTTCACTCTTTTGTAATGTGATCAGCAGCAGCTTTTCATGGGCTGGTTACCATTCCTTCACACTCTTGACTTTGTTATAGAAATTTCTGCAACTGAAAATCAGTTCCATTCTTCAGAATGGGGCTTATGGCAATCCATGTGCTTGCTGCCAGAGCAGACCCATTCAGATGAATTGAACTGATTTTAAACAAGATTTGCCTCATGTGAAAACACCATCACTGGGAATGGTTCATATGAATGTAACCTCCTGTTAAGGCTGCGGTTTGAAGCGAAGTGGCCGTGCAGTCAACAGGGTGATATATAACATACTGTGTCAGCAGAGCTGTAAGGAACATCTTGTTCGCTAGTACCAAGAGGCCGATGTCGTCACTCACCACTCCAAGGATTGCTGAGTTCAGCCAATTACAAGTTAAGGGCTTCGCTGAATTCAGGCCAATCAGTGAGCTCGGACGGCTGGTCTATTCCAGTGTGTAACACTAATCCAGAGCGGAGGGTGAGGGGAGGAACTGCTGCGTGAACTACAGGTTGGTCCCACTCTCTCATGGCTGAGGCCAGATCACCCTGAGGTAAAGGGGGTTGCGCTATCATACACGAGGACATATTCGGTCATTGCGCTTGTAGTGTAGACTAGGGAGGAGGGCTGTGTCAGATAATCTCAGATGTTAATACTGCCTGGATAGTCGGTCACAGTCGCGTATGTATACTGTAGATGAGGACAAGCCCTCTGTATAGAGGTAGAAAAGCCCTGTGTTTAGAGGTAATTTGTGGAATAACTCAATTCATGCTTAATTCATAGGTGGTAGCCTCACATCACTGACAAAGATGAGGAGCCGCAGTAATTCAGGGGTGCGCTTGGATAGGTATGCCAGACTTGTTCAGCAAACCATCCTCTGTCATCAGGTCAGTTGCCAAAACATTATGATCACTGTGGTAATAATGTTACAAATATCTGTTATTGTTTACTATATGAAATTCTATGCAGACGTTCCATAGGTTGTCACTAGAGATGAGTGAATTAACTGAAATGTATTTTCTTCTATAGTTTCGGACATCAGATTCCATTTGGTCCAAGTAAATTCAATCTGAATTGAAAGTGCCTTAATTGCCCTGAAAAGTCATGTATGACACCCTGGGTCTCCTAGGATTGTACCCAACCCCTTTAGTAACGTCAAACACGTACCCGTTGATTTAAATGTGTCTGTTCGTATTTCAGTATGTTTTTACTGACCTTGGGTCAGTAAAAAAAATCACTGGGGCATGCACTACTTTGATCGGTGATGCAGACCAAGCACGCCCATTAAACTCTATGGGTCAGTGAAAATCACTGACACACATCTGTATTGAGTCCGTTTTTCACTGAAGACTAATAGGAGATTTTTTCTTCTAAAAATTAATTTTTCAGCTGAGCAAAGTCAGTGAATTACGGATGACACATGGATGGTTAAAATGGACCAACCATGGATCCTTCACAGATGAAGCATGTATGCTTTTTTGGCGGCCATGACATGAACACTGAAATGTGAACAAGGCCTAACAGTGATCCTGGTGACATCACCGACACTAATGGTCGTGCTTTAGCGTAGCCCTAGCTTGTAAAATGGCTAGGGCAGCTCAAAAGCCCGCCTAATAATGCCGGTGACGTCACTGGGAAAGCTGCTATATAGAGGTTTCTGTCCTAGCAGTGTAAAAAATATGAACAAATAGCCGTTGTCCTGCACAATACAGCACAGTGCAAGAGAGAGCATTGGAGCATGAATTGCTCTGATGCTCATATCAGGGGGGCTGACTGGGTGAAAATGGGGATATGTCCAGGTTGAGCTCTGAACCCGGACATCCCCTTTAAAAGGATGGTAGCTGTGGTAACGAACAGCCTGTTAAAAGACAAAGCAGGTTTTTATGCTTTTTATTTTTAAAAAAATATATTTTTGGGGGAAAATGCCTGCTGATGTTTATACATACACTGTGGTATTGGAGGAAGCAGTGGCTTGTTGTTTATAACAAACGGTCCAAAAGTGTTACCATTTTGGGGAGTAGCAGCATGGTTGGTGTTATTTTAGCCCCTACACTTGCCATAGATGTACGGTGCAGCAGGAAATTACTTCCTGACCCATGCTGTACATGTACGGCACACTAATTGGTCGAGGCACAGGAGCAGTGCTTGCTTGATCAGTGCTGTTACTAGATTTAAGGGGCTTACAGAGGGAGAGCGCTCCATTGGCTCTAACTATAACGACCAGCTCTATAAATATAATATCAAAACATCACTGCATCTCACAAAACAACAAATTAAAAAAAATATATAATCAGGATAGGTCATCAGTATCTGATCGATGGGGGTCCAACACCCAGGACTTATGCCAATCAGCTGTTTTGAGAAGGCAGCACGGTTCCTGTGAGCGCAGTTGTCTTCTTGCTGCTTACCAAGCACAGGAGGCATTGCTTTGTATTGCAGCTCATTCCCATTCACTTGAATGGGGCCGAGCTGATCCAAAGCCATGTGATCATTGAACTTGTTGTTACTTGGCCTAGGGAAAGCAGAGAGAAGGCAGCGGCACTCCCAGAAGCACCACTACCTTCTCAAACAGCTGATTGACGGGGGTCCCAGGTGAGCCCCACCAATTAGATACAAATCTGAGAAAACCCCTTTGACGTGTCATTTTTCTGGCACAGGGTTCGCGGTGATAAAATCTAAAAAGCAATGGCAAAGTTGCGACCTTTTCTTTATTCTGCTTCCCAAAAAGTGGAATAAAAAGTGATCAAAAAGTCATATGTATCCCGAAATAGAACCAACGTTAATGGCAACTCATCCTGCAAAAAAATAAGCCCTCACACAGTTCTGTTGAGAGAAAAATAAAAATGTATGGGTCTCAGAAAATGGCTTTACTGTTACCCCAGAGGTTACTCAAAAGTGACCTGGCACCTATAAACCAATCCTTCATAATCTGCTCTGCAAATGCCATAAGGTGATCTTTCCTTTCTAGACCCTGCAGAGTACCCAAACAGCAGTTCACAGCAGTCCACATTTATGGCATTTTGGGTAAGTTGTGTCTAAATGGCACGAGCTGGACTAAGGCTAAAACGATTACTCGATTGAATCGAGTAATTTGACACAAAAAAATCCTTGATGCTAATATTTTGCTTGGAGGATTCGTTTGTGTGATGTGACCACGGAGCGGGAGTGAAGCGCTTGCTATTCACCGCTCCGTGGTCACCCGCCGGCCCGCACGCTGCACTGAATCCTGACACATGACCTGATGCTGCGTGACATCAGGACGACAGTGCAGCGCCCTACAGGAGAGGTAAGTATATGCTGGAGACTAGAAGCAGAGATGGTGGCACTAGGGGAGCTGAGGGCACGCTGGCATCGGAGGGGATGATGGCACAGCGGACTCATGGCATTGGGGGGTGACGGCACAGAAGATTGATGACACTGGGGGGAGCTGATGGCACAGAGCACTGATCGCACTGAGGGAGGAGCTGATGGCACTGGGGGAGCTGATGGCACATAGAGCTGATGGCACAAAGGATTGATGGCATGGGGGGGGTGATGACACTGGGGGGGAGCTGATGACAAGGGGGGATTGAGCTGATGGCACAGAGGACTGATAGCACCCCCCCGTCTTTTTTATTAGTTTTTTCTTATTAGAGTACTCGATTAATCGGATTAATCAATAGATTACTTGATTACTAAAATAATCGATAGCTGCAGCCCTAAGCTGGACTCAGTATATTGAGCATTGAAATGGCATAGCTGTGGAAAATTTTCATTCTACATGGTCCCCTGCTCATTAAAGGTTGGCTGACCTGTTGCATGTGGCTGAATTGTTGCATGTGTGCTTGGAAGCTGAAGGCATCTGTGTTTGTCCCATGTTCATATGTGCCTGCGTTGCTGAGAAAAATTATGTTTTAATATATTCAAATGAGCCTCTAGAAGTAACGGGTGTTGTCAGTACACCTTGCAGGCGCATATGGATAAGGAAAAATTCACTGATGTATGCGGTGCTTAAAGGGGTTGTCCTGGGTTCAGAGCTGAACCCGGACATACCCTTAATTCCACCCAGGCAGCCCGCAGGGCAAAGGCATTTAGCCCGGTTCCGTTGACCTGCCAGGCGGAAGCTTCTGCCCAGCAGTGAGCCCGGTGACGTCACCGGCGCTGATGGGCGGGCTTTAGCGCTGTTCTAGCCAGTAAAATGGCTAGGGCAGTGCTAAAGCCAGCCCATTACAGCTGGTGACGTCACCGAACTCACTGCCTTATGTAAACAGAAGAGCCCTTGCCCTGCGCGATCCAGTGCAGGGCAAGGGAGGGCATCGGAGCATGAGATGCTCCAATGCTAACATCAGGCGGGCTGCCTGGGTGAATTTAAGGGTATGTCCAGGTTCAGCTCTGAACCCAGACAACCCCTTTAAAATAAAGAAAACAATAAATCTTTATTCACTTGTTTGTTAAAACTGTAATACAAAAAAAGGAGAGGAAAAGAAATTGTATGGCTCAAGGATATGACTGATAGACATATCCTTGAGCCATCCTTTTTTTGTATTATGGTTTTAACAAACAAAGCGAATAAAGATTTATTGTTTTCTTTATTTTAAGCACTGCATATATCAGTGAATTTTTTGATTATTATACAGTGCATACCTGCTTATAACCAATTTTTTCCGTTACACATATGGATATGGGACTAACACAGATGTCTTCAGCTGCCAATTGAACATGCAACATGTTAATTAATTTCTTAGGTACAAGTTTTCTTGCCCTTTAATGTCTACACAATACCAGTGGCATCAAAATGACGACTCCTTAAAGGAGTTTTCCAGGTTGCTCCGCAATGTGGTACGCCAGCCTTTTAAGCACCGCACATATCAGTGAATTTTTTGATTATTATATGGTGCATACCTGCTTATAACCATTTTTTTTCCATTAGCTGTATGCAATTTTGTTATTTTGTTTGGGGATGGCAGGTTTTTTGGCAGGTGCTTTGGACACAGATAAATGGAATAATGAGGCTAAGCTGGTGTTCTCGGATGCCCAATTACCTTCCACTTCTCACACTCCTAGTATTAATGGTTCTTTTAAAAGCTTGACCAACACGTATAAAGATCACATTAGGGGTTGCTGGGAAATCCAAACGTTGGAGACATACAAGTGCATGTCAATAAATTAGAATATCATCAAAAAGTTTTTTTTCTTTTCAGTAATTCAATTCAAAAAGTGAAACACATCTATTATATAAAGTCATTACAAACAGAGTGAAGTTTTGCAAGTGTTTATTTATGGTAATGTTGATGATTATGGCGTACAGCCAAGGAAAACCCAAAATTCATTATCTCAGAAAATTAGAATAATTAACCCAAACACCTGCAAAGGCTTCCTAAGCCTTTAAAAAAGTCCCTTAGTCTGGTTCAGTAGGCGACACAATCATGGGGAAGACTGCTGACTTCACAGATGTCCAGAAGGCTGTCATTGACACATTCCACAAGGAGGGTAATCCACAAAAGGTCATTGCTAAAGAAGCTGGCTGTTCACAGAGTGCTGTATCAAAGTATATTAATGGAAAGTTGAGTGGAAGGAAAAAGGGTGGTAGAAAAAGGTGCACAAGCAACAGGGAGAACCACAGCCTTGATAGGATTGTTAAGAAAAGGCCTTTCCTAAATTTGGGGGAGATTCACAAGGAGTGGACTGCTGCTGGAGTTAGTGCTTCAAGAGCGACCACACATAGACGTATCCAGGACATGGGCTACAAGTGTCACATTCCATGTGTCAAGCTACTCATGACCAATAGACAACGCTAGAAGCGTCTTACCTGGGCCAAGGAGAAAAAGAACTGGACTGTTGCACAGTGTTCAAAGGTGTTGCTCTCAGATGAAAGTAAATTTTGCATTTCATTTAGAAATTAATGTCCCAGAGTCTAGAGGAAGAGTAGAGAGGCACTCAATCCAAGCTGCCTGAGGTCTAATGCAAAGTTTCCACAATCAGTGATGGTTTAGGGAGCCATGTCATCTGTGGTGTAGGTCCACTGTGTTTTATCAAGACCAAAGTTAGTGCAGCTGTCTATCAGGAAATTTTAGAGCACTTCATGCTTCCCTCTGCCGACAAGCTTTTTGGAGATGGAATTTTTATTTTCCAGCAGGACTTGGCACGTGTCCATACTGCCAAATGTACCAATACCTGGTTTAATAACCACAGTATCACTTTGCTTGATTGGACAGCAAACTCGCCTGACCTTAACTCCATAGAGAATCTATGGGGTATTGTCAAGAGGAAGATGAGACACCAGACCCAACAATGCAGACGAGCTGAAGGCTGCTATCAAAGCAACCTGGGCTTCCATAACACCTCTACAGCGGCATAGGCTGATCGCCTCCATGCCACGCCGCCTTGATGCAGTTTTTCATGCAAAAGGAGCCCCAACCAAGTATTGAGTTCATTTACTGTACATACTTTTCATTTGGCCAACATTTCTGTGTTTTAAAAAAAATTACAGTTGGTCTAATATAATCTAATTTTCTGAGATAATGACTTTTGGGTTTTCCTTGGCTATAAGCCATAATCATCAACATTAACAGAAATAAACGCTTGAAAAAGTTCACTCTGTTTGTAATGACTCTGTATAATAAATATGTTTCACTTTTTGAATTGAATTACTGAAAAAAAAAAACAACTTTTTGATGACATTCTAATTCATTGAGATGCACTTGTACTTAAAATTGAAGATAGTACCAAGGGGGCTCGTATACGTTCAGCTGAATCTTTAGCTAAATGGGAGAGAGAATCAATTGACTCATCTCTTCGCCTCATGAATTTAATGTTAGAAGAAGAGCGAGTGATCTATGAAAAAAACAGTCTCTGAAATTGAGGCAGTAAAACAATTTGCTAATAATCCCGAGTTCACTAGGAAAGAACAATTGCTTCAGCAAACAGTTGAACGTTTTACAGCCCAACTTAAAGAACGCAAGCACTATCAATACGTATGTGACACAACTGACTTTAAGGCCGGACGCATATTTGACTTCACTACTAAACAAAACAAAGCTCTGGAGACAGAAACTGAACCCTCTTCCTCGGAGGGCGAATTAGAAAGTGAGTCGACCAGACAAAGTACCATAACATCGACATCTGGGACGACCACTAGAGGATAATTTGTTGGTAGGGGTAGAAGAGGCAGAGGGACACGCTCCCGAGGTAATTTTTTAGGGAAAGGTCCCCCTATGTACGATTATCTTCTCTGAGAGAGAAAATAAACCTGTTACATTCTCCCATTGCACATACAACAAGTTCGGATGAAACCCAGTTCATCATTCGTTCGAGTAAACCCCTTAATCAAGACGAGAGTCCCTTCTGCAATAATGCTATCTTTCATACCTACTAATTCTTTCAACATGTTTGACTGGGTGAAAGATCTTCATCTTTTTGTGTGCAAGCTTAAATGGAAAAAGTTTTTTACTATGCACAGTAGATCACAGTGTGCCGAGTTAGGCATAGATGAAGCGGATCTGGGTGATATACAATTACGCGCTGATTTATCGGAGGAAGGCAACAGGATTGGCGAAGGGCCCTTTACCAATCTAAGACCCCCGTCAAAGAAGAATCCACCTATTGGGGATAACACCCCTATGGACATCTTTTTTTTTTAACGGTGGTCATTGATCAATTGAGGTCTCTAGAGGGTCTTAGGTTTTCAGGTAACAACATTGCCCACTCTGAAATGATGGCTTTGATGACGTTGGAGAAAGACTCGTCCATCGCCATTAAGACACTCGACAAAGGAGGTAATGTGGTCATTTTAGATGAAACTCAATACACGGATATGTGCCTGAGCATTTTGAATGACCATAAATACTATGAAATATTGCCTCACAATCCTATGGCATCATATCAGAGAGACCTTAATATTTTGAATGTGGCCCTGCAGGCCAAATTGATTAGCAAATCAGAGTATGAATTTTTGTATCCAACACATCCCCTAATGGCAGTCTTTTATGGACTGCCAAAGATCCACAAAGGCCTGAGTCCACTTAAGGGGCGCCCTATAGTTTCGGCCATGGACAGTCTCACACACCCCATCAGCACGTATGTGGATCAGATCTTAAGACCATTTGTCACCTCACTCCCTTCCTATGTGCGGGACTCGATGGAGGTCATTAAGAAAATATAGGGCCTCCACATTGAACAGGATACAATTTTGGCCAGCCTTGATTTCCAGGCTTTATACAGTTCCATACAACATGGCAAGGCTTCTGAGGTGATATCCACTTTCTTGCAGCAACGTGGCACTCATCTTTACCTCCACAATGGTTTTGTGTTGCAAGTACTCTGGTTCATATTGGAACATAATTTGTTTCTGTTCAATAAAAAGGTCTATCGTCAGAAACAGGGAGTTGCAATGGGCAGCCCCTGTGCCCCCACACTTGCAAATTTGTATTTACGGGGCTAGGAATATGAGGTGGTGTTTAGTGAAGAGATGTCTACCTTATCATCGTTGATATTAACCTGGTTTCGTTATATTGACGATATTTTTATTTTGTGGCAAGGGGACGTGACATCATTTGAACTATTTGTACAGACTTTGATTGTGAATGACTGGGGTCTGTTTTTCACTTTTGAAACTCACCCAACTACCATCACCTTTCTGGACCTCACAATCTACAGAGGAACCAATGGAGATCTTGGTACCCGTCTTTTTCATAGAAAGACTGCAACCAATAACCTCGTGGGGTGGCAGAGTTGGCATCCCTTGCCCCACAAACGCGGTATCCCCAAGGGGCAGTATTTAAGGTTGCGACTAGAGATAAGCGAACATGCTCGTAACGAGCACTGTAGCACTCGGCTCCCCTGCGCTTGCATGGGCGCAGGCATCTGGATCCGTCCTCCTCACCCGACGGATCCGGATGCCTGCGCTCGCATGGGCGCAGGCATCCGGATCCGTCGGGTGAGGAGGACGGATCCAGATGCCTGCGCCCATGCGAGCGCAGGGGAGCCGAGTGCTACAGTGCTCGTTACGAGCATGTTCGCTCATCTCTAGTTGCGACGCAATTGTTCTGATATGAGGGATTTTCGGCTAGCATCTACCGACTTACAACACAGGTTTCAGCAGCGAGAAAGGTAGTACCTTCTGTAGTACTACCATTGGTTCTACTTTCAATATCAGAAGTTGTATTAATTGTAAAACTACTGGCCTTGTTTATCTTGCCACTTGCAGATGCAGAAAACAATATATGGGCAGGGCCGGCCTTTGGGGTGTGCGACCCGTGCGGTTGCACAGGGCGCTTCACTCCCGGCCACTTAAGGGGGCGCCCTGCCAGAGCGCCCCCTTAATGGCCCGGCCGTGCCCTGCAAGTGCCGCACAGTTGGGGGCAGCGGTGGGGCAGAGGGAGATGAGCGCTTCCCTTGTGGAAGCGCTCATCTCCATAGTCTGCCTTTGGAGATGCGGGGCAGGAGAGGGAGAGGCGTCTCCCCTGCCCGTTCCTCTGATAGGCTGCAGGCCCTAGGCCTGCAGCCTATCAGAGGCCAGCTCAGGCGGCGCGATGACGTCATCGCGCCGCCTGAGCCGTACAGCGCGGGACACAGGCCGGAAGAGGCCTGCATCGCATCGCTGCCGGCTCCATGGAGGTAAGTAAGTGTTTATTTTTTTTATGGGGGCATTTTACTGGCACATGGGGGCACTGGGGGCACTTTTACTGGCACATGGGGGCACTGGGGGCACTTTTACTGGCACAAGGGGGGCACTGGGGGCATTTTTACTGGCACAAGGGGGCACTGGGGGCATTTTTACTGGCACATGGGGGCGCTGGGGGCACTTTTACTGGCACATGGGGGCACTGGGGGCACTTTTACTGGCACAAGGGGGGCACTGGGGGCATTTTTACTGGCACAAGGGGGCACTGGGGGCATTTTTACTGGCACATGGGGGCACTGGGGGCATTTTACTGGCACAAGGGGGGCACTGGGGGCATTTTTATTGGCACATGGGAGCATTTTACTGGCACTGGGGCATTTTTACTGGCACATGGGGGCACTGGGGGCATTTTACTGGCACTGGGGGCATTTTACTGGCACTGGGGCACTTTTACTGGCACAAGGGGGCACTGGGGGCATTTTTACTGGCACAAGGGGGCACTGGGGGCATTTTTACTGGCACATAGTGGCATTTTACTGGCACATGGGAGCACTGGGGGCATTTTACTGGCACTGGGGGCATTTTACTGGTACAAGGGGGGCACTGGGGCATTTTTATTGGCACATGGGAGCATTTTACAGGCACTGGGGCATTTTTACTGGCACATGGGTGCACTGGGGGCATTTTACTGGCACTGGGGGCATTATACTGGCACTGGGGGCACTTTTACTGGCACAAGGGGGCACTGGGGGCATTTTTACTGGCACATAGTGGCATTTTACTGGCACATGGGGGCACTGGGGGCATTTTACTGGCACTGGGGGCATTTTACTGGCACAAGGGGGGCACTGGGGGCATTTTTATTGGCACATGGGAGCATTTTACTGGCACTGGGGCATTTTTACTGGCACATGGGGCACTGGGGGCATTTTACTGGCACTGGGGGCATTTGTACTGGCACAAGGGGGCACTGGGGGCATTTTTATTGGCACATGGGAGCATTGTACTGGCACTGGGGGCATTTTTACTGGCACAAGGGGGCACTGGGGGCATTTTTACTGGCACATAGTGACATTTTACTGGCACATGCGGGCACTGGGGGCATTTTTACTGGCACACGGGGGGCACTGGGGGCATTTCTTACTGGCACATGGGGGCACTTAGGCATTTCTTACTGGCACATAATTTGGGGGGCATCTATGGGGGTGGGACACTTTTTACTGGCACATGATTTTGGGGGGAATCAATGGGGGGAACTTCTGGCACATTATTGGGGGGCACTTCTTACTGGCACATTGGAAGCATTATTACTTCTGGGGCACAGTGGGGACATTAGTACTGTTGGGGGCACTATTACTAACAAGTGCACTCTGGCAGAGAATTATTAGTTGGGACTTTGGGGACACTATTACTGTGGGGGGCACCCTGGCACAGTATCAGCGCAGTTATTTCTGGGGAGCGTTATGTTTACACTATTACGGAACACTATTTGCTGGGCGCAGTTATTTTAGGACACTGTGTAAACTAAGATTTTTTTTTTTGTCAAACTGCAGAGATGAGAAATGGCTGAAAAATGGCGTCTGGTCTGAAAGGAAAAGATGAGAAAAGAGAAGATCTACATGAGAGGAGACGTCACTGGATGTAAGAGGTATGTGCGCTATATTAGGTTACATTTCAATATAGAAAGCTATAAATACAGTGCAGAGATATATAGTGTGATATAGAACAGTATAGAGAGCTATGAATACATATATATATATATATACTGTCTTACTCTACCTACCTATATCACTCTATATATCTCTGCACTGTATTTATAGCTCTATACTGTATGATGTTAGTACTGTCACTCGGGGAGGGGGGCGCCGAGAGAAAGTTTCGCACAGGGCGCCATCTACCCTAAGGCCGGCCCTGTATATGGGTAAGACCCTAAGGGAATTCCGGAGTAGGATTGGAGAACATCTTAATGATGTACGCAAAAGAGCAGATATCCCCGTTACGCGTCATGCTAATGACTGCCATAATAGTAGTCCGGAATGGTTGGGCTTTCAGGGAATTGAAGTCATAAGATCTTCAATTCGAGGCGGTAATCTGGACAAACGCCTCCTACATAAAGAGGCTCAATGGATCTTTCGCCTCGGTACTGTTCGTCCAGGCCTAAATGATCATATTTCCTTCACATGTTTCTTATGAATTCCTCCCCTGGAACCTCAGTTCTATTATTGATAGTAACATATATCTCTGACTGATAGCTAATGTCTAATTGTATCTAAATTGCAACAGTAAACTGCAACAGTATCTGTTATATACTGACATTAGTGATACTCCTGTTGACTATCATTTAGCTTTGTTAATATACTGCTTTATGCTAGTTACCACTCTGTCATATTTTAGCAATTTTGCTAGACATTGCCTTCTTTATTATTATTATTATTATTATTATTATTATTATTATTATTATTATAATATGGATATGCTTCTTCAAAGTGGTAAGTAGTCTCCTTAAGATGAAGGCTGGCACAACTGCGAGATAATTATAATTCTTTTTATTTATTTAAAGAGGACCTTTCACCACTCCTGACATACCTGTTTTAACCCCTTCACCCCCGGAGCTTTTTTCGGTTCTGCATTTTCGTTTTGCGCTCCCTGCCTTCAAACAGCCATAACTCTTTTATTTTTCTGTTCACATAGCTGTATGAGGGCTTGTTTTTTGCGGGACAAGTTGTACTTTCCAACGCCACCATTTATTATTGCATACGGTGTAGTGGGAAGCGGGAAAAAAATTCCAAACCGGGTGAAATTGCAAAGAAAACGCTATTCCGCTACAGTTCTACGGGTTTCTTATTTACAGCGTTCGATGTGCATTAAAACTGATCCGTTACTTTCATTCTACTGGTCAGTACGAATCCGGCAATACCTAATATGTATAGTTTTTCCTGCGTTTTCATAGTGATAAAATAATTAGAAAGTTGCCCTTTTTTTTTTTTTTTTTTTCCTTGTCAAATCTTGACCCCTATAACTTTTTGGTATTTATGTGTACAGAGCTGTATGGGGGCTCATTTTTTGCGGGACGATCTGAAGTTTTTATTGATACCATTCTGGGGTGTGTATGACTTTTTGATCACTTTTTATTTAATTTTTTTTAGAAAAAAAAAGCGACAAAAAACGGCAAATCGCCATTTGGACGCTTTTTTCCGCCACACAATTCGCTGTATTGGAATTTTTTTTTTATATTTTAAAAGTACGGGCGTTTTCGGTCACGATGATACCCATGATGTCTATATTTATTGTTATTTAGGTATTTATTTTTTACTTATACGGAAAGGGGGGTGATTTGAACTTTTACATCTTTTTTATTTTTTATATATTTTTTAACTTTTTTTTTTAATTTTTTTTTACTATTAGAAAGCTCAAATATGGGCTTATATATTGTGGCTTTTTTTTTTTTTCTTTATGAGCAATTCTGGGTTTTATAGACTCAGAAAGACATGAATTGCTCATTTCTTATCCTGGCCTGCCATCTAGTGGCCAGAATAAGAATTGCACTTTGAAAACTGTAATCCTCACCAGCGAGGATTACAGTTTTCATATGGTGTACAGACACCCCGATTGGCCACACGGGGTGTCTGTACACCACCCGGAAGCGAACGCTTCCGGGTTTAGCCGCAACTAGATGCCGTGATCACGTGTGATCACGGCATCTAGTCAACCCGGAAGACGCCGCCGATATAGTAGGTAGCGGCAAGTCTCTGCTGTTAGAAACAGCAGAGACTTGCCGGCCATGACGCCCGCCGCACCCGCGAGCGGGCGCCATGTGCCCGCATCGCCCCAGCGCCGTACATGTACGGCGCTGGGGGTGAAGGGGTTAATAGCTTCATGCATTGCCCATGTAATAACAAGTCTGGAACATCTATTCTTATGTCTGTATGTTGTGCTGTTCCTTTATTATTTCTACTAGAAGTTATGAAAGAATTGGTATTTGTCTTCAGTAAGGGAACAGAGGGGAGGTAACAAGTTGGGGGTGTGTATCTGCACAGTCTGAACATGACAGCACTGATTAACTAGAGTCAGTCTGTGCAGGGACACATCCCCAACTGGGCACCTCCCCTCTGTTCCTTTACTGAAGACTAATAGAAATTCATTCATAACTTCTAGTGTAAATAATAAAGGAATGGCACAACATAGAGCCATAAGAATAGATGTTCCAGAATTGTTAGTACGTGGGGAATGCATGAAGCTATTAAAACAGGCATGTCAGGAGTGGTGAAAGGTCCTCTTTAAGTTCTATATTTTGCTTTCACAGGAAAACCAGGGCGTTCCAGCTTATCTCCCGTTCTTCTGCTATGCTGTGCTTTGTTACTGCCATTACTTATAGCGCCTTGTGATCCCCCTTACTCAGATCCCTGAATGGATCTTACGTATGTATTGGGCCCTGATAAGAAGATATGCGGCATTTACATTAGTGTTAGTCATGATCGGTGCCTCACTACAGATTACTTCACAGCCATCCTAGTGTCAGTAGCGTGCGCGCTGCTGATCTTAAATTTTTTCTATACCATCCTTGCTATCTAGGGCAAGTTGGCTCCTGATGAGATAGAAATGTGTCGAGCCAGTAGATAGAGAGATAGCACCTATTATGCAGCTTTAGTCAGCCAGTTTGCTTGAGGTGTTTATGAGAGAGGGGACGTAATAACAAAGATTAAATAAGCTTTGGCCCGTCACCATCACCTCATCTCAAAAGTTTGGCTTCAAATGGGGCAACACTATGTCCATTTAAGAGGGGCAGTTGTCCGTTGCACTTTTATGTCTGATGTTTGTTTGACTGGTGCAGACCACAGAATACGTTTGGACATTGCTGAGCACATTATGTTGTAATTCTGTGGTCTGGTACATATTCATATTCACCACTTAGTGTTATAAACTGGAGGTAACGGGAAGGATATTCGCTACTCATATCCTTGAGCCATTCAATTTCTTTTCCTCTTCTTTTTTTGTATTATGGTTTTAACAAACAAGTGAATAAAGATTTATTGTTTTCTATTTTTTAAGCACCGCATATATCAGTGAATTTTTTGATTATTATACAGTGCATACCTGCTTATAACCAATTTTTTCGATTACACAAATGTATATGGGAGTAACACAAATGTCTTCAGCTGCCAATTGCACATTCAACAGGTTAATTAATTTCTTAGGTACAAGACTTCTTGCCCTTTAATGTCTACACAATACCAGTGGCATCAAAATGACGACTCCTTAAAGGAGTTTTCCAGGTTGCTCCGCAATGTGGTACGCCAGCCTCCTGGATCACGTGCCGAGTCTGAATTTTTTGCCACAGTGCTAGTGAGAGATTTAGACTCATGCCTGCACTGCGTTTTAATCCTAGGCCGGGTTCACTCGCCCACAGTACGACACGTGATCCCATAAGTGGCTACTGCACAGGATTGTGGCACAACCAACAAGCATTTATTATTTCACCCCAGAGCCTCTACAGTTGTCAGCACAAGCTGCAAATCCTTAGGTTCCCATTTGTGTTTAACTGTTCCGGCAGGCTTTTCTGGTAGAGAACAGTTCAGCAGATCCAGCCTAGCTGGATACTGCCGTTCACTGCTGAGCCCAAAAACTATAATGGAATCTGGATGCAACTGGCTTCCGGTTTTTGGCCAGATAAAAACCGTTGCGCTTTTCTTTATGTAATTGCGCCACCTGCAGACTGTAAATTAAAGGGCATCTGTCAGCAGACTTGTACCTGTGAAACTGGCTGACCTGTTACATGTGCACTTGGCAGTTGAAGGCATCTGTGTTGGTCTCATGTTCGTATGTGCCCTCATTACTGAAGAACATGATGTTTTACTGTATGCAAATAAGCCTTTTAGGAGCAATGGGGGTGTTGCCATTAGACCTAGAGGCTCTGCTCTCTCTGCAACTGCTGTACCCTTTGCATTTTGACAGGGTCAGGCAGTGAAAACATCATCACATCTGGCTCTGTCAAAGTACACAGGGTATGGCAGTTACAGAAAAAGTGGAGCCTCTAGTTATAACGGCAACACCCCCATTGCTCCTAGAGGCTCATTTGCATACACTAAACCATTTTTCCCAGCAATGCAGGCACATATGAACATGGGACCAACACAGATGCCTTCAGCTGCCAAGTGCACATGTAACAGTTCAGCCAGTTTCATAGGTACAAATCTGCTGACAGATGCCCTTTAACCCCTTTCTGCCCTGACTTTGGCAGGAAGAGGTTAATTCACTTAAAAAAAAAAGTAAACTATAAATAATTAAAAAATAATTAACCCCTTCAGGACCCTGCCATTTTTCACCTTAAGACCAGGCCATTTTTAGCAGTTCTGACATGTCACTTTATGTGGTGATAACTTTAAAACACTTTTACTTATCCAGGCCATTCTGAGACTGTTTTCTCGTCACATATTGTACTTCATGACAGTGGCAAATTTGAGTCAAAATATTTGATTTTTATTGATGAAACCACCCAAAAATGACCCCATTTTAGAAACTACACCCCTCAAGGTATTCAAAACTGATTTTACAAATGTTGTTAACCTTTTAGGTGTTCCTCAAAAATTAAAAGTAAATGTAGACGAAATTTCAGAATTTCACTTTTTGGGCAGATTTTCCATTTTAAGCCTTTTTTTTTTCCAGTAACAAAGCAAGGGTTAACAGCCAAACAAAACTCAATATTTTTTACCCTGATTCTGTAGTTTACAGAAACACCCCACATGTGGATCGAAGGAAAGGATCGCCATGTGGTTTTTGGAGGGCAGATTTCACTGGGATAATTTTAAGTTGCCCTGATGCACCCCTAGAGTAGAAACTCCAAAAAAGTGACCCATTTTGAAAACTACGGGATAAGGTGGCAGCTTTGTTGGTACTATTTTAGGGTACATATGATTTTTGGTTTCTCTATATTACACTTTTTGTGAGGCAAGGTAACACAAAATAGCTGTTTTGGCACAGCTTTTATTTTTTGTTATTTACAATGTTCATCTGACGGGTTAGATCAGTGGTTCTCAACTCCAGTCCTCAGGACCCACCTGCCAGTCATGTTTTCAGGATTTCCTTAGTATAGAGCAGCTGATATAATTAGCGTCCATCCATCAGGATTTACCACAGGTATTCATTCTGTGGGATATTCCCAAATCCTGACTGGCAGGTGGGTCCTGAGGACTGGAGTTGAGAACCACTGGGTTAGATCATTTTTCTCGGATGAACTTATCCTCCGCAGCAGAGGTGACTCTTGGTCTTCCTTTCCTGGGGCGGTCCTCATGTGAGCCAGTTTCTTTGTAGCGCTTGATGGTTTTTGCGACTGCACTTGGGGACACTTTCAAAGTTTTCCCAATTTTTCGGACTGACTGACCTTCATTTCTTAAAGTAATGATGGCCACTCTTTTTTCTTTACTTAGCTGCTTTTTTCTTGCCATAATACAAATTCTAACAGTCTATTCAGTAGGACTATCAGCTGTGTATCTACCTGACTTCTGCCCAACACAACTCATGGTCCCAACCCCATTTATAAGGTAAGAAATCCCACTTATTAAACCTGACAGGGCACACCTGTGAAGTGAAAACCATTTCAGGTGACTTCCTTTTGAAGCTCATGAAGAGAATGCCAAGAGTGTGCAAAGCAGTAATCAAAGCAAAAGGTGGCTACTTTGAAGAACCTAGAATATAAGACATATTTTCAGTTGTTACACAATTTTTGTTAAAGGGATTCTGTCACCACGATTTTAGCTATTTAGGTAATCATATAACTGGATTCAGCTGAGCATGGGGATCTCAAAAATGTTATTATTATAGATCATAGTTGATGATTTGATGGTAAAAAAACGTTTTTTATGAAATGCCAATCACTTACATAAGGAGCCAAAGGGGATGTGCCCAGCGCCGTTGGAGCCCAGTCACGCCGATACAGTTGGCGCCCAGGACCGTCCAACTGTATCGGCGTGACTGGGCTCCAACGGCGCTGGGCACATCCCCTTGGGCTCCTTATGTAAGTGATTGGCATTTCATAAAAAAACGTTTTTTTACCATCAAATCATCAACTATGATCTATAATAATAACGTTTTTGAGATCCCCATGCTCAGCTGAATCCAGTAGTATGATTACCTTAATAGGCAAAATCGTGGTGACAGAATCCCTTTAAGTATGTAATTCCACGTGTTAATTCATAGTTTTGATGCCTTCAGTGTGAATCTACAATTTTCATAGTCATGAAAATACAGAAAACTCTTTGAATGAGAAGGTGTTTCCAAACTTTTGGCCTGTACTGTGTGTATATATATATATAGCAATAGTATAGTGGAATTTTTTCTGCCTAAAATATACAAAGGGAGCCTCTACACTGGGCAAGAGAAAAGTGGGCCTCAGTGCTGTTCACTGATGAAAGTCGAATAACGCTGAGCAGAAATGATGGCCGCCAATGATGTTGGAGACATCAAAGAGAGCTCTATGCATCAGGCCACTGAGCGTTTGCTGGTGTTATAGTTTGTGCAGGTGTGTCTAGTCAATACAGAACTACATATATAGAAAAAACAGAAAAAAACAGCGCCTCATGTGTGGTATCGTCTGCGGGAATGTACAGATAAAAGATGCTTATTGCGCTTACCAAAGGCTGCTGTGAGGAGTAACAACAACTATGGATGCCTTGCTGGTATATAGCCCCACCAGCGTCAGGGTGTGCTGTGCTACTGCCTTGGTCCCCAGGAGAAAATGAAGAAGAATGAAGTGAGGGAAAAAAAGGAAACCAATCCTTCGGCGCTGCCAGCATACAGAGGAGTCTTCAAGGTATCTGTATTCCTTTTATTATTTTGTCAATGCGTTTCAAGGGCAAAATGCCCCCTTCATCAGGACAATTACAATGTAAAAGTGTATGACATCACATGCAATTTTTAAACATAGTTTTGGCGCGTTGGTTGGGGGGATTAGGGGGGCAGGAATGGGCGTGTTTCGCCATCCTTATCAAGCACAATCTAAGTTGACTCCGTTAACTTGTGCATCGGTGCCCCTGCTACAGCAACTGCTTTCTGGAATCTCAGCGAAGGGTATTATATCTTTGGTGTATAGGCACCTGTTTGTTAAAGCCATGGGTGGAACGCCTCTGTCTGTGAAAACTAAATGGGAAAAGGATGTGGACCCATTGACAGATGAGCAATGGAAGCATATTCTTGGCCTAACGTCTCAGCTAACAGTATGTGAGGGCCAAAGAATGTCTCAGTTATTGCTAATACATCGCGTATATAAAACCCCTGTGTTTCTTTTCAAAATTGGAGTTAGGACTGACTCTCTCTGTCCTAGATGTGATCATCCTTCTGCCACACTACTACATATGTTTTGGGATTGTAGCATGCTTTCTAACTTTTGGAAAGCTCTGCTGGAACTCATTAGAAAGGTATATCACATAGAGATTCCCTATACTTCCAAGCCATGTGTTCTGGGCATATTTCATGTTAGGAACTATATTAAGAGATTGGGAATTCAAAGAATACTGTTCTAGGCCCGTGTGTTAATTGCTAAACATAGAAGGAGGCTGGGGCCGCAGCTAATCTCAGAATTTATGAACAGAATAAGGCTGATCTTGAGAATGGAAAAAGTGGTTTATATTAAATGTAAATGTGAAAAGAAGTACATGGCGCTATGGGAAACATGGTTGTCAGCTGACTTAGATATCTCCGAGCCTTAAATTTCTCATGATGACAGGTAGTGGATGTGGCCTATAAGGCATGCCAAAATGTGGCTATTAGCCTTTATTGGTTTCTTGCTCGGTAGCCGTCTCCTCGTCGGGGGGGTGGGGTGGTTGTTGCCTTGTTTGTACCAAGCCTAGTGTGCATATATTCCAAAGTGTAGTGTTTGACATTCCTTTTGTATCAAACTGCTTTATATATGTGTGTTGATTGATATTTGCAATAATGATGTCATGTACGCTTTTTTTTTTCTTTTGTATGGTTTACTTAATTTTTAATTCAATAAAAATTATCTGATTAAAAAAAAAAAGGAATGGGCGTGTTTAATATAATGAGACTCAGCGCTGTTTTCTTATCAGCGGGTTTGTCAGATACAGACACAATGGGCGTGTTTAATATAACGAGACTTAGCGCTGTTTTCTTATCAGCGGGTTTGTCAGATACATACACAATGTTGCTACTTTATGTAGACCTCTAATGTGGCAATTCATACAAATATACAAATCATTAAAGATGTTCCACATTATTCTAAGTCTGTCTCCTTCTTTTCATGTGCTGTACTAAGCGCTCTCAATGCTGGATCTGCAAAGTTCTTTAATCTAATGTGCTGGCTCGTCCTCTATTTGCTGCACTGCAAGATCTGTTCTCCCTCACTACCGCTCTGCCAAGCTGTCAGCTGCCTTACGCCGACACTGCTCGTATCGGAGGAGTAGGATATCAGTGGGGGATAATCCTAGCGATAATAATGTGTGTATATACAGTTAGATCCATATATATTTAGACAGCGACAACATTTTTCTAATTTTTGTTCTGTACATTACCACAATGGATTTTGAACAAAACAATTCAGATGCAGTTGAAGTTCAGACTTTCAGCTTTAATTCAGTGGGTTGAACAAAATGATTGCATAAAAATGTGAGGAGCTAAAGCATTTCAGGGGCTCAAAAGTACCGTATTTTTCGCCCCATAAGACGCATTTTTTTCGCCCCTGCGTCTTATGGGGCGAATGCTAATGAGCGCTTCCATTATGGAAGCGCTCATTAGCACCGGAGGACCAGGAAGTGGTGAAGGCTCTGTAGTCACCGCTTCCTGGTCCTCCACTCGGCTGTGGGCCTGTGCTGCACACAGCTTGAGGGTGCTCTGTGACCTCACGCTGTGTGCACCAGTTCACAGCCGGCGGCAGGAGGAGCAGAGCGTGGCCAGAGAGGAGCGGCGGCGTGCAGGAGAGGTAAGTGGCTTTCTTATTTTATTAAATATGAGGTACTGCAGGCTGACCTGAGGCAAAGGGGCCTGTTGGGGGCTAATCTGAGGCAAAGGGGCTGATCTGAGGCAAAGGGGCTGCTGGGGGCTGACCTGAAGCAAGGGGGCTCATCAGAGGCAAAGGGGGGGCACCTGGGGGATAATATGAGAAGCAATAGGGGCTACTAGGGGCTGATATGAAGCAATGGGGCCTGCTGGGGGCTAATATGAGGCAATGGGGGCTGCTGGGGGCTAATATGAGAGGCAATGGGGGCTGATATTAGGCAACGGGGACTGATGAGAGGCATATGGGGGCTGATGAGAGGCATAGGGCTCTTATCTGAGGTCTGTTTGGGGGTCATTCACATTGGGGGTCTGATCTGAGGTCTTGTTGGGGTTTATTAACATTGGGAATCTGATTGGGGCTGTCAGCTAAGGTCTGAATAACATTGGGGTCTGATTAATGATCTGACCTGAGGTCTAATGAAAAATATTTTTTCTTGTTCTCCTCTAAAACCTAAGTGCGTCTTATGGGCTGGTGCGTCTTATAGGGCGAAAAATACGGTAATTGGACAAATTCAATAATTGTAAATAAAATGTGAATTTTTAATACTTGGTTGAAAACCCTTTGTTGGCAATGACTGCCTGAAGTCTTGAACTCATGGACATCACCAGACGCTGTGTTTGCTTCTTTTTAATGCTCTGCTAGGCCTTTACTGCAGCGTTTTTTAATTGCTGTTTGTTTGTGGGCCGTTCTGTCTGAAGTTTAGTCTTTAACAAGTGAAATGCATGCTCTATTGGGTTCAGATCCAGTGACTTGGCCATTCAAGAATATTCCACTATAATGCTTTAATAAACTCCTGGGTTGCTTTGGCTTTAAGTTTTGGGTCATTATCCATCTGTATTATGAAACACCAACCAATCAGTTTGGCTGCATTTGGCTGGATTCGAGCACACAGTATGTCTCTGAAAACCCCAGAATTCATCCGGCTGCTTCTGTCCTGTATCACATCATCAATAATCACTAGGGACCCAGTGCCACTGGCAGCCATGCATGCCCCAGCCATTACAAATACAGTTGGGGGGCTCATTCAGACCTTTCAATAATGCAAGGAATGCAGTTTGGGAAATAAGGCCTCTTTCACACTAGCAGCAGTCCGGATCTGGCAGGTGAAGGGTGCCGTCAGATCCGGACTGCCGTAGGGACATGTGTGGGGCCGGAACCGCGTTCCGGCCCCACACATGTCACACAGTACCATATACAGACATACACACACATACACACAAACACATACATACTTATATACTCCAGGCAGGCTGCACGTCTTCACACCCAGGAGGCGCGCAGCTATGATGATTCCCCACAGCGCCCTCTGCTGGACGCTGTAGGGAATCGTCATAGCGGCGCGCCTCCTGGGCATGAAGACGTGCGGCCTGCCTGCCTGGAGTATGTAAGTATGTATGTGTTTGTGTGTGTGTATGTCTGTCTGTATGTATGTGGTGACGGATCCGTCCTGAACTCCATTGAAAGTCAATGGAGGGCGGATCCGTTTACTATGTTGGTCACACCAAATGGATCCGTCCCCATTGACTTGCATTGGGGGTCATTCCGGATCCGTCTTGGAGCGGATGCCTGGACCGGAGAGAAAACCGCAGCATGCTGCGGTTTGTTCTCCGGCCTGAAGACGGAACGGAATGCTTTCAGGAGCATTCCGTTGTCTTCAGTTCAGTTTTGTCCCCATTGACAATGAATGGGGACAAAACTGAAGTGTTTTTTTCCGGTATTGAGCCCCTATGACGGAACTCAATACCGGAATTTAAAAACGCTAGTGTGAAAGTAGCCTAAGACTAAAAGACGTAACAATCTTATCAGACAATATCCCTACAGTTGCCTACTTGAATAAGCAAGGAGGTACAAGAAGCACATCCTTGGCAAGAGTGTCAGGAGAGATCTTTAATTGGGAGAAATCTAGACTCAATCAGGTGGTTGCATATAAGAGGAAAAGACAACAGGATTGCAAACTTTTTGAGCAGGGATACACTAAAAGAGGGGGAATGGCGTTTAAATCATCAGATTTTTCTACAGATAGCAGAAAGATAGTCTGTACAAACAGAGAAATTCTGTTTTCTGTCCTACAAAGACCACCCGCTATTCATGTATGCACTCTCTCACCCCTGGCTGGACGAGGTCTTGTACGCATTTCCCCATTCTCTCTGATTCCCAGAGTACTGTCAAACGTATTACAGGAAAAGGTCAGACTAATCCTAATTGCTCCTTTTTGGCCGAGAAGGTCTTGGTTCCCTCTGCTACTGGGACTGTCAGCAGGAAATTACTGGGTCCTGCCCTCTCTCTCCCAAACCTTCTTCACCAAGGTCCAGTCGTACACCCCAGGTCGGCACAGCTGCGTCTGACGACATGGAACTTGAGTTTATTAAGAAAAAGATGTCTTTCTGAGGCGGTAATTTCCACTATTTTATGTAGTCATAAGCCTGTTACATCAAAGATGTATCGTAGTCTAGAAATTTCCGATGCCATAAATTTATCTGTCATTTTAGACTTCCTTCAAGCAGGCCTAGACAAAGGTCTAAAGGTCAGTACCATCAAAGTCCATATTGCAGCCTTGAGTGCTTTTTTAGATACAGTCGTTCTCATGTAGACCTCCCTACCTAACCATAAGGGATGACAGAATAGTGCTAAAACACTCTCCCTCTTTTCTACCCAAGGTTGTCTCAAAACCTTGTAAAAGGTTAGGGTGAGAATCTGGCATGGGGGGGGGTTCAATTTTTGACAGAGGGACACGTCTGGCACTGCAGGCTCTGAGTCCCTGGCGGCTTAGTGTTACTGACGGTAGCCTTTGTTAAGTTGGTCCCAGTTTTCTGCAGGTCATTCACTAGGTTCCCTCGTGTGGTTCTGGGATTTTTGCTCACAGTTCTTGTGATCGATCTCACCCCATGGGGTGAGATCTTGCGTGGAGCCCCTGATGTAGGGAGATTATCAGTGGTCTTGTATGTCTTCCATTTTCTAATTATTGCTCCCACAGTTGGTTTCTTCACACCAAGCTGCTTGCCTGTTGCAGATTCAGTCTTCCCAGCCTGGTGCAGGTCTAAAATTTTGTTTCTGGTGTCCTTCTACAGCTCTTTGGTCTTCACCATAGTGGAGTTTGGAGTGTGACTGTTTGAGGTTGTGGACAAGTGTCTTTTATACTGATAACAAGTTCAAACAGGTGCCATTACTACAAGTAATGAGTGGAGGACAGAGAAGCCTCTTTAATAAGAAGTTATAGGTCTGTGAGAGCCAGAAATCTTGCCTGTTTGTATGTAGGTGACCAAATACTTATTTTCCACCATAATTTGTAAATAAATTCTTTAAAAATCAGACAATGTGATTTTCTGGATTTGTTTCTCATTTTGTCTCTCATAGTTGAGGTCTACCTATGATGTCAATTACAGGCCTCTCTCATCTTTTTAAGTGGGAGAACTTGCACAGTTGGTGGCTGACTAAATACTTTTTTTCCCCCACTGTATCTATACTATGTACGTGCCTAATGCTCATGAAACTGATGTACATGGGGCAATAGGTGTATATGTGAATAAGTACATAATTCTTATTCATCTATTTATTATCATCAGCCAACAATCTACATTAGATTAAAGAATGTCGCAGATCCAGCATTGAGAGCGCTTAGTATAGCGCATGAAAAAAAGGAGACAGACTTAGAATAATGTTATAATAAAGTATAACATCCTTAATGATTTGTATATTTGTATGAATTGCCACTTTAGAGGTCTACATAAAGTAGCAACATTGTGTATGTATCTGACAAGCCCGCTGATAAGAAAACAGCGCTGAGTCTCATTATATTAAACATACCCATTTAGTATGTACTGGTGACATATATTTTTCCCTTCTCATGTGCATAAACTAACATTTGTCAGTGTTAAACCTCATCTGCCACATCTCTGCCCAAGCCTCCAACCTATCCAGATCCTCTGTAGCAGTATACTGTCTTCTTTGGTGTTAATTACTTTACACAGTTTAGTGTCAACTGCAAAACTGTGTAAAGTAATTAAGATCAACGAGGTGCGAAAGTTGCTACCTCGCCTATATTGACTCCTCTCCTTAGACAGGCAGACCTTGCCCAACTATATGAGACAGAGATGGGAGCATTGGCCTCTGAAAAGAAGGTGCCATTCCGGGATTCTCCTCTCACATGCAGACTCCTTGAATTACTCTCTAAAATGGAGGTGAGTTTCGATACCCAGGGTAATCAAATGGTCAAGTATAGATGAAACATTGCAGTCTGACAATTTATTTATCTGCCAAGTCCTTCCAGAAAGCTGCCACCAGGGCCTCATTGTTCAATGATCGTTCAGAAGCCAGAGTGCAAAAAATATACGGCGTATTGCCTGACAGTGAGGTTGCTCTGGTGGAGGTGCAACAGAGAAGAAGATGTAGACGCCGTACAGCCAGGTTCTTCAAAGGCCTTACTAAAGGTAGTCAAGAACTCTTGGAGATTGTTGGTCTATAGGTCTCAGCATTCCGAGAGGGGAGTGGCCCAGACGAGTGCTTCTGCATGCATGACTGAAATCAGGAATGCTATTTTGGACCATTCTGTAAGGAACTGATGGGCCTGTAACTTGAGTTATATTGTACACTGGTTCAAGAATACTCAGCATTATTTGGCGTCCCCTTCATAACAAGGGGAAGCAGAAGGTGCAGACTGGAGATGTCAGAGACTGTGACTTGTGAAGATGCGGTGATGCAGACACTCCAGCTGGAGGTGGTCGTACCAGAGCTGTACTGGTCAAAGCTTTTCGGTGGAAAATGGTATTCGGGTAGTGTAAGAGTTGCTCCTGGCGACCATGTTGACTAATCCCTTCCTTACCAATGCAATGGAATTGCACACCATAGAAAATTGAATAAGGTACCACGTGAAGGGTTCTTCAACCACATGTAAGTAAACTCCAGGGCACGTTTATGTAGATGAGCAATCTTTATTTTGTACTTTTTCTTTTTCAAATGATAGGTGTCAGACAGAAATGTAAAGTATATTCTCCTGTTTTTACAACTCCAGTTAGCAACATAAAGTGAGCCCGATGAAATGACAAACAAAGTTTCAGTCACAGTGTCCTTTATTAAGTTTCAATCTGGTAACAAGGCATGTGTGGAGGAGCAACTCCTACGTTACCTGAAAACTATTTCAGTTCACCTAAAAGCTTTGACCATTAAGTGTACCCTGGACTTTACTTGTTTATAGTCAGTTTCTTTATACACATCTTGGGTGGGCCAGCAGGATCAATGCAGAACCACTGTGTCAACCAACACATTTGACTTGTACAACTCCTAAGATGGTTATCCTGGCAGTCCCTTGGTATTCTTGGTATTAACCTCTGTACACGATCTATACTTTGCTTCAGAGAAACCACCAGACTGCTGCCTCCTGAAGTAGTCTTTGTATGGTTGACAGCTGACCCACAGGATGTAAGAGACACTGGTGCAGGGCACCCAAGGAGCCAGGCAAAACTGGCCTGCTGGGATGAAAGGTGGCACGAGAGCTGGGTCCGTGCCACCGTGCAGGATGAGCAGAGAAGCAGTGGCCAGTAACATTTATTTATGTTGTGCTAGTGTGAAATATTTTTTCAAAGTTTTTTTTGTTGGCTAAAATATGGATGCATCCTATAGTTATAGTCCAAGAAATATGATAATTGACTTTTTTCTTTATACTGTATACTGAAAAATCACTAGGATATGCCCCCATTGTCTGATAGTAGCGGGTCCCACTCTCCCCTTAGTACTAAATGCCACCGCTCCCATCCATTTCTATGGGGTCGACAAAAATAGCTGAGCCACAGCCCCGCACTTTCGGGGCTCCGTTCTCAGTGTAGGTGCGGGTCCCACACCTATCAGACAAAGGGGGCGTATCCTAGTGATTTGCCCCCATTATCTGAGATAGGAAAATACTTTTAAATGGGTTATCCGGGTGTATAAAAATGTAAGAACTCATTACAATAGCTTCTAATATGACAGACTAAAGCTGAGTACCTTAAACATGTTTTGATCAAGCTGAGCTTTTCTCATTTCTCCCATGCAGCCACCTCTTCCTGCTTTTACACTTCCAGGTTGTGGGAGTGTCAGCAGTGATGAAGCAGCTCTTCTCTGTATCCTCCTGGCAACACTGCTCCACGCCTACTACTCCAGCTCAGCCTAATAGCTATACTCATTACATCATAATTCAGAGCCCAGTACTCCAGGGAGCATGCTCAGTTTGTTTCCATGTACTAGACAGTACACTTCCTTCTTGCCAGTTTCTCTAGCTGTGTTTTTCACCTCCTCCAGAGCTGTATTACAGTGATACACAGAACACTATTCCAATCACAGACATGGTAATCATGATTATGTTAGCATATATTTCCTTTTTTCACTAGTAAGGCTTTTGATCCCCAGTGATGCATAATGATATAGTTTATAAAGCAAACTATATATGCTCTTATATTATACGGACTGTATATACAGTACAGACCAAAAGTTTGGACACACCTTCTCATTCAAAGAGTTTTCTGTATTTTCATGACTATGAAAATTGTAGATTCACACTGAAGGCATCAAAACTATGAATTAACACATGTGGAATTATATACTTAACAAAAAAGTGTGAAACAACTGAAAATATGTCTTATATTCTAGGTTCTTCAAAGTAGCCACCTTTTGCTTTGATTACTGCTTTGCACACTCTTGACATTTTCTTTATGAGCTTCAAGAGGTAGTCACCTGAAATGGTTTTCACTTCACAGGTGTGCCCTGTCAGGTTTAATAAGTGGGATTTCTTGCCTTATAAATGGGGTTGGAACCATGAGTTGTGTTGGGCAGAAGTCAGGTGGATACACAGCTGATAGTCCTACTGAATAGACTGTTAGAATTTGTATTATGGCAAGAAAAAAGCAGCTAAGTAAAGAAAAACTTTAAGAAATGAAGGTCAGTCAGTCCGAAAAATTGGGAAAACTTTGAAAGTGTCCCCAATTGCAGTCGCAAAAACCATCAAGCGCTACAAAGAAACTTGTTCACATGAGGACCGCTCCAGGAAAGGAAGACCAAGAGTCACCTCTGCTGCAGAGGATAAGTTCATCCGAGTCACCAGCCTCAGAAATCGCAGGTTAACAGCAGCTCAGATTAGAGACCAGGTCAATGCCACACAGAGTTCTAGCAGAAGACACATCTCTACAACAACTTAAGAGGAGACTGTGTGCAGCAGGCCTTCATGGTAAAGTATCTGCTAGGAAACCACTGCTAAGGACAGGCAACAAGCAGAAGAGACTTGTTTGTGCTAAATAACACAAGGAATGGACATTAGACCAGTGGAAATCTGTGCTTTGGTCTGATGAGTCCAAATTTGAGATCTTTGATTCCAAACACCGTGTCTTTGTGTGACGCAGAAAAGGTGAACGGATGGACTCTACATGCCTGGTTCCCACCGTGAAGCATGGAGGAGGAGGTGTGATGGTGTGGGGGTGCTTTGATGGTGACACTGTTGGGGATTTATTCAAAATTGAAGGCATACTGAACCAGCATGGCTACCACAGCATCTTGCAGTGGCATGCTATTCCATCCGGTTTGCGTTTAGTTGGACCATCATTTATTTATCAACAGGACAATGACCCCAAACACACCTCCAGGCTGTGTAAGGGCTATTTGACCAAGAAGGAGAGTGATGGGGTGCTACGCCAGATGACATGGCCTCCACAGTCACCAGACCTGAACCCAATCGAGATGGTTTGGGGTGAGCTGGACCGCAGAGTGAAGGCAAAAGGGCCAACAAGTGCTAAGCATCTCTGGGAACTCCTTCAAGACTGTTGGAATACCATTTCAGGTGAGTACCTCTTGTAGCTCATCAAGAGAATGCCAAGAGTGTGCACAGCAATAATCAAAGCAAAAGGTGGCTACTTTGAAGAACCTAGAATATAAGGCATATTTTCAGAAGTTTCACACTTTTTTGTTAAGTATATAATTCCACATTTGTTAATTCATAGTTTTGATGCCTTCAGTGTAAATCTACAATTTTAATAGTCCTGAAAATACAGAAAACTATTTGAATGAGAAGGTTTGTCCAAAATTTTGGTCTGTACTGTATGTATGTATATACATTTTATATACCTTATTTTTGTGCATTTAATTTTTTTGGGGGGTAGTCTGTGTCCCTAGCAAGGTATTGTCTGTCTGAACACAGTACACAGTTCTCTTTGCACACTTTTTATGCTACAAATGGTTGGATACACACTCATCTCTACTATCCCTCAGTGATCTAATGCACATTAGTTTATGCTATGATATTGTATATCACTTTTTATTGCAGCGACACTGCAGCAGGCCATTTCTCCTAGAAACCAGGAGGATGACCGCTGAAGGAAGGATGGGAAAAGGAGAGCAGCAAAGGACAGACAGATGCTGGTGGTAGGGGACTCTATTATTAGGCGGACAGACAGGGTCATCTGTCACCGAGACCGTGAATGCCAAACAGTGTGTTGTCTCCCGGGTGCTCGGGTTCGGCGGATTGGATTGATCATTGGCACCAATGACAAAGTCAGGGGGAGATGGAAGGTCCTTAAAAATGATTTTAGGGAACTAGGAGAGAAGCTCAAGTCCAGGACCTCCAAGGTAGTGTTTTCAGAAATACTACCAGTGCCACGAGCGTCACTAGAGAGACAACGGGAGCTTAGGGAGTTAAATAAGTGGCTCAGAAGCTGGTGCAGGAAGGAAGGGTTTGGGTTCATGGAGAACTGGGCCAACTTCTCTGTTGGCTACAGACTCTACAATAGGGACGGGCTGCACCTTAATGGGGAGGGTGCAACTGCACTGGGGAAAAATGGTTAGATGGCTGGAGGAGCTTTTAAACTAGGATCTGGGGGGAGGGTGGGAGATCATATTAACAAGGGAGTAGATAGTGTAGATAGAGAGTGGGTCATAGGAGTGGACAGTGGGGGGTTAGTGGGGGCTGGGGTTAGTGAGGAATATAGGGAGAAGACTGGGCAAAACATCAACCAAAGTAACCCAAAAACCCCGGATATTCACTTCACAGGTAATAGAAATTAAACTTGACCGTGGCGAATGAATGAATGTCGTATATCTGGACTTCTCCAAAGCATTTGACACTGTACCACATAAAAGGTTAGTATATAAAATGAGATTGCTTGGCCTGGGAGAAAATGTCTGTATGTGGGTAAGTAACTGGCTCAGTGGTAGAAAACAGAGGGTGGTTATTAACGGTACACACTCAGATTGGGTCACTGTCACTAGTGGGGTACCACAGGGGTCAGTATTGGGCCCTATTATATTCAATATATTTATTAATGATCTTGTAGAAGGCTTGCACAGTAAAATATCAATTTTTGCAGATGACACTAAACTGTGTAAAGTAATTAACACAGAAGAGGACAGTACACTGCTACAGATGGATCTGGATAGACTGGAGGCTTGGGCAGAGAAGTGGCAGATGAGCTTCAACACTGACAAATGTAAGGTTATGCACATAGGAAGGAATAATGCAAGTCACCAGTACATACTAAATGGTAAAACACTGGGTAACACTGACATGGAAAAGGTCCTAGGAATTTTAGTGAACAGCAAACTAAGCTGTAGAAACCAGTGTCAGATAGCTGCTGCCAAGGCCAATAAGATAATGGGTTGCATCAAAAGAGGCATAGATGGCGGTGATGAGAACATAGTCCTGCCACTTTACAAATCACTAGTCAGACCACACATGGTGTACCGTGTACAGTTCTGGGCTCCTGTGAACAAGGCAGACATAGCAGAGCTGGAGAGGGTTCAGAGGAGGGCAACTAAAGTAATAACTGGAATGGGTGGACTACAGTACCCAGAAAGACTATCAAAATTAGGGTTATTCACTTTAGAAAAAAGACGACTGAGGGGAGATCTAATAACAATATATAAATATATCAGGGGTCAGTACAGAGATCTCTCCCATGATCTATTTATCTCAAGGACTGTGACGAGGGGGCATGCTCTGCGTCTTGAGGAAAGAAAGTTTTTGTTTACAAACATAGAAGAGGTTTCTGTACGGTAAGAGCAGTAAGACTAGGGAACACTGCCTGAGGAGGTGGTGATGGTAAGTTCACTAAAAGAGTTCAAGAGGGGCCTGGATGTATTTCTGGAGTGTAATAATATTACAGGTTATAGTTACTAGAGAGGGGTTGTTGATCCAGGGAGTATTTCTGATTGCCTGATTGAAGTCGGGAAGGATTTTTTTTCCCCTAAAGTGAGGAAAATTGGCTTCTACTTCATTGTTTTGTTTTTTTTTGCCTTCCTCTGGATCAACTTGCAGGATAACAGTCCGAACTGGATGGACAGATGTCTTTTTTTGGGCCTTATAAACTATGTTACTATGATATCACAAAAGTCTGATATACACTTGTCTCAGGTATAACAGTGTTTTCCCCGGCTATATATCTGATACACACTTGTAAGCGCTAGGCAACCAGACTGAAAGAGTATGCACTTACTTTAACATAAGGGCTCATTTACACAACCATATGGTCACCTTGCCCATGTTGCAGACCGCAAATAGTGGTCCTCAAAACATGGGCAGCAGCAGTGTGAAATTCATATTGGGGTATGGAGCCATTGATTTTATTGGATCCACCATGCACAAAATCTAGCAAAAGATAAGACATGTCATATCTTTTACAGTGCAGAGATACAGATCCGAAAGCCCACAGAAGTGCTTCTGGGTGTTTCTATGGGCCTGCCAAACAACTCGAGATGCCATGGCTCTCCAGATAGCACTGTATTCTGATCACAGCGCACCAAGCACAGCACGGTACATTGTATAACGGCTATATATGGTATTGCAGCCCCATTTACTTCTTTGTGTGTGAGCTGCCCCTGGGTCATGTGACCTATAAACATGACGTCACAGGCCCAGGCTAAGCTACAATCACACTGCTGAGCAGCGGTGGTCTCAGGTGTTGGACCCTCTCCGATCAGTTAGTGATGACTTAGGGCTCTTTCACACGAGCGGATGCCATCCAAGGAATCCGCTGCGTGTAAGAGAGCCAAGCCCCGTGCAGGACAGCAAAGGCACGGAGCATTAACATGATTAATAATGCTCCGTGCCTCTCTGTGATCTTTTTACTACAAAATCACAGTGAGATAAAGTTGTCACTGTGATTTTTTAGTAAAAAGGTCACAGAGAGGCACGGAGCATTATTAATCATGTTAATGCTCCGTGCCTCTGCTGTCCTGCACAGGGCTTGGCTCTCTGTCACGCAGCAGATTCCTCGGATGGCATCCGCTCGTGTGAAAGAGCCTGTCAGGTATAAGGTCCACCTTATCCTTAGTAATTAGAATGTTTGCAGTGATATTATGTGTTTTATGGTTATATGTCGTAGTGTAACATATTCCGGTGTGACTTACCCATATATACAGTGTGTATTTATGTATTTTTGTATCTGCTGTATTACAAGGCCAGCAGCCATGTTGGGGGTAATTGATTTATAGAGAGCCGAGATGTGTGCCTTGGTCATGGGAAATAGCCAAACTGCTCCCTGGGAGGTAATTAGCACCGAGGTGCTAACGAGGATGGGCCCATTTTTGGATCATGCTTCAGTAAGAGGACTGCAGACTCTCTGACCCCATTTGCCAGCAGGGGGGAAATCCTAACCAGAGAACGAAAAATAATTTTAACTTGTTCAGGAGGGGGTGGATGTCTCCAGAATCCAGATCATCACCTCTGGTATGATGGGGGCATCGCATGGACACCAAACATGGCGTATGAACTCTCCTTCATCTTTCTAAAAGAAGGATCTCGCCTTCCGAGCGTCCTGGACATGTCTCGTTTGATATGCTAGGACTCGGAACAGTGAGATATGAATTATGATGAAGGGCTGGGGCTGGGATCTTCACTAGGGCAACTGGGAAAATATCTTTTGGATATTTTCACACGTGTTCCCTAGATGGCCAGGGGTAGGCTGCATGTGTAATGAAGCTTAGCCCAGAGGGGCTGAGTCAGAGGTGGGGGAGGAAAGACATAAAAATGTAATCCCTGCGATATTTGAGGGTCACAAAGTGGGAGATCCAATCGAATTGGTTTGTGCACCATTACTCTGCCCAAATCTCCTGGGAGGAAGGACTTTTACAACGCATCTGCTAAGTGTCAGAACTTTCTAGGTTTTCTTTTTTTTTATTTTACAATTGTTTGCCATTTATGTATGTCTCTTGTTAATCATTTTTGTAACCAAGTGCTGTCCAATTTCCATACATTAAACCTAAAAGTTTGATGGTTTGTCTTGTAACCTTAAGAAACTGTTAGCTCCATGAAGAGTGTATGTGCAGTCTGAGGCTGTATGTTGTTTTTCCGTGAGGCTTATTACCGTTTGTGTGTCTGCTTGCGAGTGGAACACTCAGGGGTGTCCTGTCGACCTTGTAACGGACAGGTGGTGGTGGCAAAAGTTCATTGTTATTGCGGGAGTGTGCTTGCAGTCTTCAGGTGTCGATTTATGCTTGCGTTACGGCCCGGTGCAGGGCGTAGCAGCGTGTGAGGTGAATCTGCCTGGAGGGCTTGGGCAACCCTTGTCATGTGACATGGTGGGCTGGTCTGGTCCCTGGTATGTGACAGAGCCCTTAGAGGGTGTTCAAATCCCTGTTTCTTTTTCCATTCTTATGATCCATCAGAAGAATAGAAAAAAGGGTAGCCTGTAAAAAAAAAAAAAAAAGGATCCTGTTGCACCCGTTATGCACATTAGGCATCCGTTTTAGCCATTTGAGTCTGAGATAAGTTTCTCTAGACAGAACAAAAGTGCTGCATATGCCGTAGTTCTTTTGTTCTGTCTGAAAAGAAACAAATCTCAGACAGAAATGTCTAAAACAAATGCAAAGGGATCCATTTTTTACAGGATCCGTTTTTTTACTCTTCTTCTGACAGATCAGAAGAACGGAAAAAGAAACTGATGTGAACTCCCCCTTAGGCCTTATACACATGGGCGTTGGCTGTCCATGCCCATATTATGGGCTGCAAATGGCCGGTCCACATATTTGGGGATGCTCATTCAGGGCTCATGCATATGGCTGTAGTTGACTGGTGCCCGTATTGCGGCCTGCAAACAGCGGGTCCGCAATATAGAGGCACAGGACGTTTCGCACCACATCACAGATGCAGACCTATTCACTTTTTCTATTTTCACATGTTCTATTTTTTTTGCAGTGTGGATGGATCACAGACCCATTTAAAGAGGCTCTGTCACCCTGTTCTAACCTATGTATATTAATACATAGGTTAATAGGGGCAGTTTTCCTATGAAGGCACATACCTGAATAGCAGAGTATAAAGCAGCGGTTGAGGAGAAATCCTTACTTTAAAAATTATGCTAATGAGCCTTCGGAGCACCGGGGGGCGGGTTCTTTCCTTCCGAGCACTGGTTTTTCACCGCCCTCCCGGCTCCGAGGCTCGCCCCCCTGCCTAAGTGCACGCCCCTTCGTTGAGTGATTGACAGCGCTAGACCGTTCGGTCTAGCGCTGAAATCCCGCGCCTGCGCATTGTAATCGTGCCCGGCGCATGTGCAATAGCGCTTGCAGTGCCGAACACTGCAAGCGCTTCCATTCATTTGCGCACGCGCCGTCACTTCCGGGTTCAGGTCTAGCACTGTCAATCACTCAATGAAGGGGCGTGCACTTAGGCAGGGGGGCGAGCCTCGGAGCCGGGAGGGCGGTGAAGAACCAGTGCTCGGAAGGAAAGAGCCCGCCCCCCGGTGCTCCGAAGGCTCATTAGCATAATTTTTAAAGTAAGGATTTCTCCTCAACCGCTGCTTTATACTCTGCTATTCAGGTATGTGCCTTCATAGGAAAACTGCCCCAATTAACCTATGTATTAATATACATAGGTTAGAACAGGGTGACAGAGCCTCTTTAAGTTGAATGGGTCTGCATCCTTCAGCACCGGCCATACGGACAGTCCTCAATGCTCAGAGTGGGCAGCACACTTGTGTGCATATGCCCTCACTTGAATAGGTCTGCATACTGCAGTATATGGAGCGGTGTAAAGTGAAGGCACGTAGCAGAAGGCCACAGAAATACTGTAAAGTGCTTACATGGCATTTTGGTTCATCCGTCCACAACGCAAAAGAGTAGCACACACACTGCCTATTTGCAGTGCGGATGCATCATGGAACCAAACTAGTCAACTGGGTCTGCATCTGCAAGCGCTGCCCACACAGACAGTGCAGATGCACTGGGGACCACAAATTCACAGGCACGGCGCCATATGTTTGTTTGCATGAGGCTGTATATGGGCGCCAGCTGTGTGCGTTCCGTGTTACAGATGTGGACCCATTGACTTGAATAGGTCCACAATCCTCGAGATATGTAGCGGATTCATAGCTTTTTTTTTGCTGTGAGGACTGATTCTTGCAGATCAAGGACCCATTCAAGTGAATAGCTCCTCATCCTAATAAGGCCGGGCACACGGATGATGCCTGTGCATTGTGAACATGTATTTGTGTTCTGCAGCATTGGCACAGGCCACACACTAATGTGAGTATGAACTCTAATTGTCAGATCATCAGGGAAGATGAGAGTTTCAGTTAGCAAACGTGCAGCTGTTATATCCAGTGTATTGGGAGAAGCCATTGCTTTTCACCAACTTGTTCGTGCACAGCAGATCACTGTTTAGACAGCACGGTCTGCTGTACAGAAATCATGTTTTTCATCTCAGACAAAACATACCATTCACTTGGTGAACAAGCAGCTGCCGTTCTTTTTTTAATTTTTAATGGAACCTTATACACAGGGAAGCGTATATAAAAGTCAGTAGCGTATATAAAACAACAAACAAAAAAAAAAAATTGCCATGATCATCAGTTCGTGTAAAGATGATGTGTCCAGAATAAATGAAACTGTATGACAAGTCTACTGTAGATGAGTGATGCCAGCAGCCATACACATGCAGTGGAGCTGATGATTGCATCTAAATACAGCTCTTATAGTATCAGTAATAGAGATTGGTGGGCACACTCTAATTTGGGCATATTATATGAAGTTTATTATGTTCAGTAATAGGATAATAAAAATGAAACAAATGATAAAATATAGGAAACACTTGTTTTAAGGGTCCAGTGCTGGATAAAAATAAGGAAAACAGGTAAAAATCAAAATATGGCTAAAACAAAATATTATAGTATATATCTGTGCACCCTTTAGTGCAATCTACCATAGTTGGATTGTAAAGTATAGGTGCAAAATCATGTCACATATTCAATAAGGTTTTATAATGATTTTGACTCTGTAGTTTTTCAGCTTAATAAGATGAAGTATAATCCCCTCAGTGTAATCCTTTGATATACTGTATTAAATCGGGTATATTCAGTATATTTTGTATATGCAGTCTATCAGTGGCGTAGCTAGAAATGACTGGGCCCCACAGCAAATTTTTAAACGGGGCCCCCCCTTCACAACCCCCTCCTCCCATGTAACCCCCAGTTCACACAACTAAAACATGCTTGAAAAATCAGCACAGAATTTTTTTTCCAGCTCAAAAAACGCGTTGTTGTTTTTTTTTGGGACGTGTCTTTTTTTTCTTTTTATGGATTTTCACTTCAATACAAAGCCTAATTTTCAGCTTGAGGTTTTTGAAGATCTGTGCCAATGCACAAAAACTGCATGGATGGAGCTTTTTTTTTCTGCTTCCCATTTATTTAAACGTGAGATTCAGTGCTGATTCTTCCCTAAAGATAGGTTGTGCTGCTTCTTTTTTCCAACGCATCTACAGGGCTGGACTCAGCACCGACAGGGATCGCATAGCATTATATGCGATCCCTGTCAGTGCCGAGTCCAGCCCTGTAGATGCGTTGCGGGAGATGTGCGAGTCTCCCGCACGTGTGAAAGAGGCATTATATGTTTAAAAAAAAAAAGCGATGCTTCCCATTGAAGTGAATAGAAGGCTCTTTTGAGACTTTTGTGCAGCTGATTTTTTGCAGAAATGCTCCAAAATCAGCACCAAAAAACTGTGTAAACTAGCCCATAGGCTGTATTTACATCAAATTTTTGCCCCAGGTTCAGCGTATGCACATTACATATACATTACACAGTTGCCTCAGACAGGCGTCACACAGTGGCATTTGTCACCACAGGCTTCCATTGTAAAATAATAAAAAACATTTTAAAAAATACAGATCCGTTAAACATACATGTGTTTTTACTAGACTATGCGGGATGGAAAAGGGTAGTATACTAGACATTTGCATCATTTTTTTCCCACATGTACAGTATATGTTAGGCTGGTTTCACACCATGTTTTATGCCTCCGTTTGACGTATACTTTACAAAAAAAGAATACAGAAACACAGCACACCACGTTCTTGTATCCTGCACAGTCCAGTAAAAAAAACTTATACTTTTTTTTACAATGGTAAAAAAAGTATGTTTTTTTTTGTTTTACAATGTAACTCTATGGTGAATGGATGGCACTGTATGGCATCAATATGAGGCATCCTGTTTAACGAATACATTTTTTTGTATACGTTAAAAGGATGGGAAAAATGTGATGTGAACCCAGACTTAAAGGGGTTGGCCACCCTAAGTATCAAAAATCCAAAGTTCCCCCAGACAATAGCCAACACTATGAAGTATTTCTCAGGTGACATGTACTGGCTGTACATCATTTATCTAACCTGTTCACCATGACACACTTCCCTGGAGGAGCTCCCTCAGACAGGCTGTGTGGGAGGAGCAGCTGCAAAGTGAAAGTAACAATCCCAGCATGCACTGCAGCAAGCATGTCTAGAGCAGCAGTCACATGACCTCCCTGCCCACCTATGTTCCCATAGAGACAAGAGCCCCTTAGATAATATCAAAAACCCAGGTTACCCTTTTCATAAATTTGCTGTGGGGCCCAGTCATTTCTAGTTGTGCCACTGGATGTAAGCCATAAACAGAATGAGGGGGGGGTTATCAATTCCCTTGTTCCTAAAAAGTGGCATTAAAAAGTTACAAACTATGGGACAGATTTATCAAAACTGGTGTAAAGGAAAACTGGCTTGGTTGCCATAGCAACCAATCAGATTCCACCTTTCATTTTTCAAAGCTCCTTTGGAAAATGAGAGGTGGAATCTGATTGGTTGCTATGGGCAACTAAACCAGTTTTCCTTTACAGCAGTTTTAATAAATCTCCCTCTATGTGTTTGCAAATTTTTAACTGCGCTTTTTTTTTTTTTTTTTTAAGGGCGTGACAATGGCAGAGACAGGTCGTGACCAGTCACCCCAACAAATTTATGTTCATTTTCACCAGTTTTCTGACTCAAATGAAGCCAGAAATCTATGGTAGCTCTGAGCTGTCATAGATTTCTGTTTAGGTGCACGGACTGCACAAATCGATCTGCTGACATACAGAGGAGCCTCCTGTCTATCATCATACGACCTGCTCCCAGCTGACAGCCCATCAATCATCTATGAATATATGACTACCCTTCATCTGGGAAAAAAGGGAAAATGAGTGTAGTCAAATAGCTATATATAACGTACGGGGGGCACAAGTCACTATATATAATGTACAGGGGGTCACACATCACTATATATAATGTACAGGGGGTCACACATCACTATATACAGTGTACAGGGGGGTCACACATCTGTATATACAGTATAAAGGGGGTCACTGTACAGGGGTTCGCAGATCTCTGTATGCAGTGGTGGGGGGTCACACATCAGTATATACAGTGTATGGTGGTGGGGTAAACTATTACTGTATACAGGGGGTCAAACATCACTATATACAGTATAAAGTGGTGATCACATATCACTGTATTGGGGGCATCATATATCACTATATACAGTGTGCAGGAAGGAGAGGGCACATATTTACAGATGACATCAGGGACTGCTGCTGCTATCACTGACCTCAGCCATACTGACAGCTCAGAAGGGGTTAAAGCTCCTGACCTGTTGGTCTGGCTGGAATAAACATGTCTGTGATAAGATCACATTGCAGAGTGGTCATAGACAGGACAGACACTAGGATTGCTCACACTTTGTTGTCCACAGCACCTTCCTGGCACTGCTACATCACTGCAGTCAGTGAGGTCCATCACAGATTCTCCTCAGTCTCTCTTCCTCCTGCAAAGTTTCTTTATTTCAGCTTCTAACAAGTTTCTCTGCTAAGCCCCTTCAGCCCTGTATAGTCAGGACTGCAGTCACAGCAGAAGGAAACTTCTCTGACACAAGCAGGGTGCCTTTAGGACCCAGGAGCAGCACACTCCTTCCATGGACTAGTGCACATGCAGGCATGGACGAGCCAGGCAGCTATGAGAGCAGCACAGAGGGGGCGTGGCTGCCAATAGCAAAAGAACCAGGCAGATCTGCTGCAGAAGATATATTAGTAAGTTTATTGTCTCCCTGCTTTATTTAGAGTTTTAATAAGTGCTAACAAAGTGGCCAACCCCTTTAAATGTGGGACAAAAATGTGATGTGAACTAGCAGCACATTGTACAGTTGTTGAAAAAAAACCATACTCACCTGCTCCCCGCCGCTCCGCTCTGTGATCTTTCAGCCCCCATTCTGCAAACGTTTGGGTGGATTGGAGTCAGATGACTCATAACAGTGTGTCCCAAAGCAGCACATGGGCGCCCAGGGGACTGTGTGCATCAGATGGGTAGGGGGCCTAGAGGACAGCGCATCAGATAGATAGGGGGGCCTAGAGGATAGGGCATAAGTAGATAAGGGGCCTAGAGGAGAGGGCATCAGATAGATAGGGGGCCTAGAGGACAGGGCATCAGATAGATAGGGGGCCTAGAGGACAGGGCATCAGATAAATAGAGACGCTTTCAGCTCTTAATGTCCCAGATAACAAGGTCTATCTCTGTGTATTGTACTAAACGTGTTTCGGGGTCTTTTTCTCTGCCCCTCCCTTAGTGGCTTATAGACTATTTTTGATTCTGGGTACTTTATATCTTTACCTTAATTAAAAGGGTGGTAGTCTTTCTTAATTGACAAGGTTGTAAGTGAACTGTGGCCTGGATTATACCCATATATATCCATTTTGACCAATGTCTGTGCAACAGTACAGATACTAATCCTGAAGACATTATGGTAATATTTAAAAGGGATTATATGCAAATGCCTAAAACTGCAGAGGTGAAGTCGACCACCAACTCACATTTACACATCATTAATAAATGTCTTACATGTGATTCCACGGACACAATCTATCTATTACAATGTCCTTGTGACAAGCAATATATTTGCAGAACAAAACGCTCACTTAAAAAATGGATTTCAGAGCACATCAACAATATCAAAAAGGGATATGAACTACATACAGTATCCAAACACTATAAAGACAAACATAATCAAGACCCCACTTCACTTACCTTTGTCGCACTTGAAAGGGTCCCCAAACACTGGAGAGGTGGCCATCATATAAAAAAACATGTCGAGGTTAGAGTCGAATTTAATTCTATGATCCCCGGAGGCATGACTGCCGAAATGGAGATTTTCAGCTTCCTGTAAACATCCTGTAGAAACGGGCCAGGTGCCCTTCGAGGACGGGGCATCAAGGTCAGGCTACCAGCACCTCGATGCCCCCGTCCCCCATACATCTCAGATAGTCCAATAAAGCAAATAAACAAAGAGAGCAAAAAGACAAAAAGTACAAAGTAAAAAGAAAAAGAAAGACAAGAAAAATTAGGAAAAAATCCCATACAACCGGGAGAAATAACCACAATGAATAGATTAGTTAAATAAAGCCACATAGGAAACAATGGGAAGGTGTTAAACGCTAATGTATCCTTATGTCACTAGATTCTAAACACTAGAAACTAATCATTTACAGATTTTATAGTGCAATTATCATATATCTCGTGTCATATTCACCAGATCCATTATTATTATTAGTTATTTATTATCTATTATTTATTTCATTTATTGATGTTGGTCATTGACAGTATATATAGATATTATCCATTAATATCATATATTTGCCTTTACATCATTTATTTGACCTTTTATCATCCATATTTTTCCATATAATTTTTATGCATTTTAGGCATTCTCATATAATCCCTTTTAATATTAGCATTATGTCTTCAGGATTAGTATCTGTACTGTTGCACAGACATTGGTCAAAATGGCTATATATATGGGTATAATCCAGGCCACAGTTCACTTACAACCTTGTCAATTAAGAAAGACTACCACCCATTTAATTAAGGTAAAGATATAAAGTACCCAGAATCAAAAATGGTCTATAAGCCACTGAGGAAGGTGCAGAGAAAAAGACTCTGAAAGGCGTTTGGTACGATACACAGAGATAGACCTTGTTATCTGGGACATTAACATTATTAAGAGCTGAAAACGTCTCTACCAATGCAATAATAATCAATAATAAATATTGCAATAAATGCAATAATAATCATCTGGATCCATCTATAATCACTATTTACAAAGCGAAGCTCTGATCCAGCGACTACGATGAACTGAAAACGTATCATCACTGTCTTCTCCGAACAGCCTCAATCTCCAGCAAAGCGGGCACCCACGTGGGACGCCGCTGTTCACGCTGAAAAGTGCGCGTGCGCGATCTGACGCCTTGTGTTGGCTGAGGACACACAGCGCATGGACCTGCAAGGAGAGCGCCTTAACCCTGTTCACCATACAAGTCTCCAGGAAGGGGTAAAGTAATAACCAACACAGTAATACCTGTGAATTTATATATAAGCACCAATGCTTGAGGATTAATATTGAACATTTACCCAGGAACCACCAATGAGTGGGAAAACAGACTGTGTATACATTATATAGACTGCATATACAAAATATACTGAATATACCCGATTTAATTCAGTATATCAAAGGATTACTCTGAGGGGATTATACTTCATCTTATTAAGCTGAAGAACTACAAAATCATTATAAAACCTTATAGAATATGTGACATGATTTTTGTACATATACTTTACAATCTAACTATGGTAGATTGCACTAAAGGGTGCACAGATATATAATATTATGTTTTAGCCATATTTTGATCATATTTTGATTATTTTTTTACCTGTTTTCCTTATTTTTATCCAGCGCTAGACCCTAAAACAAATGTTTCCTATATTTTATCATTTTTATCATTTGTTTCATTTTTATTATCTTTTTACTGAACATAATAAACTTCATATAATATACCCAAATTAGAGTGTGCCCACCAATCTCTATTACTGATACTATAGTCCAATATAGTCCAATATTATGGCTGTATGCTGACACTCTACTGTAACCCTTTGTACCAATCCAGCGTGGTGAACGCTGTAAAAAAATAAAAATAAACAATGGCTTAATTGCTGTTTGCCTCACCTCCCAAAAAATGTTTAATAAAAAGTGATCAAAAAGTCATATGAATCTCAAAAATGAAACCAATAAAAACTACAGTCCTTCCCGCTAAAAGTAAGCCCTCCTACAACTATGTTGATGGAAAAATAAAAAAAGTTCTGGGTCTTAGATTTTGGTGATGCAAAAAAAAATGTTTAATAAAAAGGGATTTTATAATATAAAAGTGGTGGAAAATGAAAAAACTATACAATTTTGGTGTCGCCATAACCTTATCATCCCACAGAATAAAACGATCATATCAAATATACCACATGGAAAACCCCATAAAAAATAAAAATAAAAAACACTGACAGAAATGCAAATTTTGCTCGCTTCACCTCCTAAAAAAATGAATGCTTAAAAAGCCATATAGACCCCAAAATTGTACCAGTAAAAATGACAGCCCATCTTTCAAAAAAACAAGCTATCACGCAGCTACATTGATGGAAAAATCAAAAAGTTATGAGTCTTCGATTTGGTGATTAAAAAAAAAAGTTTAATAAAAAGTGATTTTATAATATAAAAGTGGTAGAACATGAATAAAACATTGCCAGAACCGTATCAACCCACAGAATACAACCATCTTCTTAAGTATACCACATGGCGAACCCCATAAAAGCTAAAAATAAAAAAACACTGGCAGAATTGCAATATTAGCCACTTCACCTCATAAAAAATTTAATAAAAAGTGATCAAAAAGTAATATAGTACCCAAAAATGGTACCATTAAAAACTAAAGCTCCCCCCTTGAAAAAGAGCCCCCACACGGCTCAGTCAACAACATTTTTTTTAAAAGTTATTGCCCTAAATTCCATGTTAGAAAATGCAGATGCCGCTCCTTTCCTTTTGAATTCTGCCATCTGCTCATACAGCAGTTTACGACCACATATGGGGTGTTGCCATATTCAGGAGAAAATGGGTAACAATTTATGGGGTGCATTTTCTCCTGTTATCCCATGTTAAAGTGAAAAATTAGCGCTTATTGGTGACTTTTTCTTTTAAAAAATATAATTTTTAATTTTCATAGCCATGTGTTTCTAAATATTATGCCTCTGTGGTAAAAGTGGTCAGTTAATTCCTCAATGAGTTATTTGAGGGGTGTAGTTTCCAAAATGGAGTCACTTTTGGAGGGTTTCTACTGTAGGGGTGTATTAGTGTACCATCAAGTATGACACAACACTCAAAAGCCATTCCAGCAAATCTGCTCTCCAAAAATCATATGTTGCTCCTGTTCTTCTGAACCCTGCCGTGCTCCCATACAGCTGTTTATGAACATAAATGTGGTGTTTCTGTAAACTGCAGAATCAGGGTAATAAATATTGAGGTTCCTTTTGCTGTTTAACCCTTGCTGTGTTATAGAAAAAATTGGAAAATAAATTAAAAATCTGCACAAAAACTTAAAGGGTTAACATAGTTTGTAAAACCAGTTTTGAGTAATTTGAGGGGTGTAGTTTCTAAAATGGGGTCATTTATCGGTGGTTTTTATTATGTAAGGACCTCAAAATGACTTCAGAACTGAATTGGTCCTTGAAAAAGTAAGTTTTGAAAATGTGTAGAAAAGTTTAAAAAAAATTGCTTCTTAAAGTCTAAGCATTCTAACGTCCTAAAAAAATAAAATGTGATTTTTAAAATGATGCCAGCATAAAGTAGACATTTAGGGAATCTTAAGTAAAAACTATCTAATGAAGTATCACTCTCTGACTTTAATGCGTAGAAATTCAAATTTTGAAAATTAAATTTTTTTCCGAATGTTTTGTAAATTTGGGATTTTTTTTTAATATAAAGGTAACACTTATTGAACAAGTTTACACTTAACATTAAGTAAGAGATGTCACAAGACATTCTCAGAATGGCTTGGATAAATAAAAGTATTCCAAAGTTATTAGCGCATAAAGTGACATGTCAGATTAGCAAAATTAAACCTGGTCACGAAGGTGAAAAATGGCTTGGTCTTGAAAGGGATAAAGAATGTCCAAACCTGAAGTCTTGCTCCTATCAGCAAAACAACATGCAACAGGTCAGTTTCATAGGTACAAATCTGCTTACAGATGCCCTTTAACCCTTTTAACCCCGGGGCTGTTTTCACCTTCCTGCCCAGGCCATTTTTGGCTAATCTGACATGTCTCTTTATGTGGTAATAACTTTGGGACACTTGAACTTATCCAGGCCATTCTGAGATTGTTTTCTCGTCACATATTGTGCTTCACGACAGTAGTAAATTTGTGGCAAAGTATTCAATTTTTATTTATAAAAAAATACCAAATTTAGCAAAAATTTGGAAAAATTAGCAAATTTCCAGATTTCAATAACCAAAAATAGTTATTTTACATTCCCCGTATGTCTACTTTGTTGGCATCATTTTATAAATGTCATTTTACTTCTTTAGGACGTGAGAAAGCTTAGAAGTTTAGAAGCCATTTTTAAAATTTTCAACAAAATTTCCAAAACCATTTTTTTAAGCACCAATTCAGATATAAAGTGGTTTTGAGGGGCTTATGTAATAGAAACCACCCATAAATGACCCCATTTTAGAAACTACACCCCTCAAATTATTTAAAACTGACATTACAAACTTTGTTAACCCTTTAGGTGTTCTACAAGAATTAAAAGAAAATGGAGGTGACCTTTCAAAATTTCATTTTTATGCAGATTTTTCATGTTGATCAATTTTTTCTTGCAACACAGCCAGGGTTAACAGCAAACTAAACCTCAATATACATTACTGTGATTCTGCAGTTTACAGAAATACCCCATATGTGGTGGTAAACTGCTCTATGGGCATGTGGCAGTGGTCAGAAGGAAACGAGCGCTATACGAATTTTGGAGGCAGATTTTGCTAGAATGGTTTTTAGGCATCATTTTGTAATTGAGAGACCCTGACGTACCCTAGAGCGGAAACCCTCAAAAAGTGACCCCATTTTTGAAACTACACCCTTCAAATAATATATTAAGGGGGGTACTGACCACTTTGACCCCCCCTAAGCGTTTTACGGAATTTGGAAACACTTGCCTGTGAAAATAAAAAGTTTCATTTCTTCCAATAAAATGTTACTTTAGCCCCAAACTTTTCATTTTCATTTTCACAAGGGCTAACAGGAGAAAAAGCACCCCATAATTTGTTCCCCATTTTCTCCTAAATACGGCAACACCCCATATGTGGTGGTAAACTGCTGTGGGGACAGAAGGAGCACCATATGGATTTTACAGCACAGATTTTGATGGATTGGTTTGCGGGTGCCATTAGTTTTTATTTTTTGAGTTATTGTCTTATGTGGGGTCTTATTTTTTGCGGAATGAGGTGACCGTTTCATTGGTACCATTTTGGGGTACATAAGACTTTTTGATCGCTTGGTGTTACACTTTTTGTGAGGTAAGGTGACAAAAAATTTTTTTTTAAAGCATTCACCTGAGGGGAAATATAATCTGATATTTTTATAGAGCAGGTTGTTATGGACGCGGCGATCCAATATGTCTAACATTTTTATTTTTGGTAAGTTTTACACATTAGATGCATTTTTGAACAAAATAAAATCTTTTTTTGTGTTGCCATTTTCTGAGAACCATATTTTATTTTTATTTTTTTTGGGGCAATTGTCTTAGGTAGGGTCTCATTTTGTGTGGGACGAGATGACGGTTTGATTGATACCATTTTGGGGTACATATGCTTTTTTTGATCGCGTGGTATTACACTTTTTGTGAGGCAAGATGAAAAAAAATAGCTGTTTTGGCATAGTTTTTAAAAAATTTTTTTTTACTGCATTCACCTGGGGGGCCATCTCATGTAATATTTTTATAGAGCAGGTTGTTTCAGACGTGGCGATACCCAATACGTCTAACATTTTTATTTTTGGTAAGTTTTACACATTAGATGCATTTTTGAATAAAATAAAATCTTTTTTGTGTTGCCATTTTCTGAGAGCCATATTTTTTTATTTTTGGGTGATTGTCTTAGATAGGGTCTCATTTTGTGTGGGACGAGATGACGGTTTGATTGGTACCATTTTGGGTAAATACGCCTGCTATTACACTTTTTGTAAGAGAAGGTAACCAAAAAATGGCTGTTTTGGCACAGTTTTTTTGTTTTTTTTCTACTGCGTTCACCTGGCGGGGTGGATCATGTGATATTTTTTAGAGCGGGTCGACGGACGCGGCGATACCTAATATGTCTACTTTTCTTTTTTTCCCTTTTTTTTTTTTTTTACAATTTTTTTTAAACTTTATTTTGGGAAAATTACGCTTTTTTTTTTTTACTTGAAACTTTTATTTATTTATTTTAACCTTTATTTTTAAACTTTTTTTCACTTCTTATTACCACACTTTTTTTTTTTTTACTTTTGGGGGTCTGATCCCCTTTAAAATGCATTACAATACTTGTGTATTGTAATGCATTGGCTGTAAGGTATTACACACAGTAATACACTTACAGCCTGCTTCCTGTGAGATCCAGGGGGCTGGATCTCACAGGCTCACAGGGGTGGCAGCCTCCATGCCTAAGGAAGGCATCGGGCTGCCATCCAAGCCATCGGGTCCCCATCACAGCAGCTCGGGAACCCGATGTACTCCCCCTCCCGCACCAAGGATCTCATGTGCCGCGGTCAGCGCTGACCGTGGCACATCGAGGGTTAATGCGCTGGCATCAGTGTGTTCACCAATGCAGGCGCATACAGCAGGGGTCTGACTACTGGGCACAGCCGGTCCCCCGCCGTAGTACTACTTAAGCTTCCTTTTGCCTCTTTGCAGAGATAAATACAGGGAATGGATATCCAACTGCACAGTTATTTCTGTTTTTGGGAAGAGCAATTCATTTGTGCTTTGCCCGATCATTTAGGGGGGCACACTTTCCTCCTGGACTGTGCTGGCACTGTGCAGGTCGAAGGGGACAGTATAAAACAACAAAAATATTACTGTGTCAGATATACCTGCTTGTAAATGGCTAACAGAGACCAGTACCCCAATAGTTTTTCCTGTCTGAATGATACCCTAATCCATATGTTGAAACTTATACCTTTACTATCTATTCTTTCTTCAGAATCCAGTTACTGGCCTGCTCCCGGCAAGTTGTGAACACAAAGATGCATGGGTGCGTGACAATGTGTATACAATTCTTGCTGTGTGGGGCCTGAGTCTCGCTTACAGGAAAAATGCTGATCGAGATGAAGACAAGGCAAAAGCATATGAACTGGAACAGGTAAGGCATGTTAAAAACCTTTGCAACTTTTGTTCTAAGGTTCGTGTTACCAACAGATTGAACACCAAAAGATTGGAATAATGATCAGTTGTGGGTACTGATGTGCCTTTGTGTTGATTCAGCTACAAAATCCTCCAAAGGGAATGAAATTGACATGGTGCTAAGATTTTGTTAGTCTGCAGTGTTAGTTCAGTATTGTAAACAAAACACATTCAGCATGGATCATATCAAATTGCTTGTAAATTGCACATTCAACTCTCAGATTCAGTTCATGTTCTTTATAGCATGAAGATAATATGCAACCTCCATCCAACATTCATACTTTTGCTGTTAGGTTTGTCTCTTGTCACCATATGATCTATGATTTTGTAGTGTTTTTGGGGATATAAGATAATGTATAAGATGCATAGTATTTTGTAGGATCTTTCTCTTATGCTTGCCACCTTTTTCTCATGTTGACAGCTCTATTAAAGGTTTCCTGTCCTGTACTAAGTATCACATCAGTACCCATGCTAACGGTAATTTTTCATCTCTTGTGACATACACTGTGACCTGTATGGGACATTTTTCATGACCAAATTTTTATGCTGGTTATTTTGTTATAAATAATTATTTTTAATCTCACTACAAAAAATACTGTAAAATTGCTGTCCATAGGAATGTGTTTGTAGTGTGAAACACTCTTCAAAACTGTTGCAATCAGGGAAATTTGAGTGTTGTCGGAATAGAAGTGATAGTGAAATCCACGGAACTCCTATGAGCTGTCGCAAGCTGAAGGTGTAGTTTGAGAAGAGCAGGGGTCCTAGGACAGACGCAAACAGTGAAAGGACGAGGTGAGCAGGTGGTGTCAGGGGAAGACACTAACGGGGTCATTTATTAAGACTGACGTTTTGGATGCTGGTCTTAACCCCTTAATGACCGGGCCATTTTGCACCTTCGTGACCAGACTGATTTTTGCTAATCTGACATGTGTCAGTTTATGTGGTAATAACTTTGGAACGCTTTTACTTATCCAGGCCATTCTGAGATTGTTTTCTCGTCACATATTGTGCTTCACGACAGTAGTAAATTTGTGGCAAAATATTTCATTTTTATTTATAAAAAAATAGCAAATTTAAAAAAATTTTGGAAAAATTAGCAAATTTCCAAATTTCAATTTCTCTACTTTCAAAATAAATAGTAATACCTCCAAAAATAGTTATTATTTTACATTCCCCATATGTCTACTTTATGTTGGCATCATTTTATAAATGTCATTTTACTTTTTTAGGACGTTAGAGGGCTTAGAAGTTTAGAAGCCATTTTTCAAATTTTCACCAAATTTTCCAAAACCATTTTTTTAAGCACCAGTTCAGATGTAAAGTGATTTTGAGTGGCTTACATAATGAAACCCCCCATAAATGACCCCATTTTAGAAACTACACCCCTCAAATTATAAAAAACTGCTGTTACAAACTTTGTTAACCCTTGAGGTGTTCCACAAGAATTAAAGGAAAATGGAGGTGAAATTTCAAAATTTCACTTTTTTTGGTCGATTATTCATGTTAATAATTTTTTTCTTGCAACACAGCAAGGGTTAACAGCAAACTAAACCTCAATATATATTGCTCTGATTCTGCAGTTTACAGAAATACCCCATATGTGGTGGTAAACGTTTCTATGGGTTTGTGGCAGTGGTCAGAAGGGAAGGAGCGCCATACGGATTTTGGAGGCAGATTTTGCTAAAATAGTTTGTAGGCACCATTTTGTAATTGAGAGACCCTGACGTACCCCTACAGTGGAAACCCTCAAAAAGTGACCCCATTTTGGAAACTACACCCTTCAACGAATATATTAAGGGGGGTACTGGCCACTTTGACCCTCTAAGCGTTTTACGTAATTTGGAAACACTTGGCTATGAAAATGAAAAGTTTCATTTCTTCCAATAAAATGTTGCTATAGCCCCAATATTTTTTATTTGCATAAGGGGTAACAGGAGAAAAGCACCCCATAATATGTTACCCATTTTCTCCTGAATACGGCAACACCCCATATGTGGTGGTAAACTGCTGTGGGGGCACATGGCAGGACTCAGAACAGAAGGAGTGCCATATGGATTTTACAACACAGATTTTGATGGATTGGTTTGCGGGAGCCATTGATTTTTATTTTTTTGAGCTATTGTCTTATGTAGGGGCTCATTTTTTGCAGGATGAGGTGAGGTTTTCATTGGTACCATTTTGGGGTAAATACGCCTTTTTGATCGCTTGGTATTACTCTTTTTGTGAGTCAAGGTGAAAAAAATAGCTGTTTTGGCATAGTTTTTTTTAGCATTTTTTTTTACAGCATTCACCTGAGGGGGCAAGTCATGTGATATTTTTATAGAGCAGGTTGTTACGAACGCGGCGATACCCAATATGTCTAACATTTTTATTATTGTTAAGTTTTACACATTAGATGCATTTTAGAACAGAATTAAATCTTGTTTATGTGTTGCCATTTTCAGAGAGCCATATTTTTTTTTATTTTTCGGGCGATTGTCTCAGGTAGGGTATCATTTTTGCAGGACAAGATGACGGTTAGATTAGTACCATTTTGGGTTAAATACATCTCTTTGATCGCCTGCTATTACACTTTTTGTGAGGGAAGAGGGAAAAAAATGTCTATTTTGGCATAGTTTTTTTTTTTTTTTTTTTTTTTTTTTTTACAGCATTCGCCTGGGGGGCCATCTCATGTAATATTTTTATAGAGCAGGTTGTTACGGACGTGGCGATACCCAATATGTCTAACATTTTTATTTTTGGAAAGTTTTACACATTAGATGCATTTGTGAACAGAATAAAATCTTTTTTTTGTGTTGCTATTTTCTGAGAGCCATATTTTTTTTATTTTTCAGGCGATTTTCTTATTTAGGGTCTCATTTTTTGCGGGACAAGATTACGGTTTGATTGGTACCATTTTGGGGTACATACGCTTTTTTGATCGCCTGCTATTACACTTTTTGTAAGGGAAGGTGACCAAAAAATGTCTATTTTGGCACAGTTTTTTTTTTTTTTTTTTTACTGCGTTCACCTGGCGAGGTGGATGACGTGATATTTTTATAGAGCCGGTTGATACGGACGCGGCGATACCTAATATGTATACCTTTCTTTTTTCACCTTTTTTTTTACCATTTTTTTAACTTTTTTTTTGAAAATGGCTTATTTTTTTAACTTTTATTATTATTATTTATTTATTTTTACTTTATTTTTTAACTTTTCATTTTCCACTTTATTTAACTTTTGGAGGTCTGATCCCCTTTACAATGCATTACAATACTTTTGTATTGTAATGCATTGGCTGTAAGTGTATTACTCAGTGTAATACACTTACAGCCTGCTTCCTGTGCGATCCAGGGGGCTGGATCGCACAGGAACGCAGGGATAGCAGCCACGATGCCTAAGGAAGGCATCGGGCTGCTATCCAAGCCATCGGGTTCCCGTCACAGCAGCACGGGGACCCGATGGCCCCCTCGCCATCCTGAATAGCGGCGGACCATGCCGCACGCCTCATGTGCCGCGGTCAGCGCTGACCGCGGCACATGAAGGGTTAATGCGCCGGCATCAGTGTTTTCACCGATGCTGGCGCATTCAGCAGGGGTCCGGCTATTGGGCACAGCCGGACCCCCGTCGCTCGTTCGTCCTGGGGCTCCCTGACACCCCTTTTCTGCAGCGCCGTCTTTAGACGGCGCTGCAGACTGGGGACTTGCGCCGCCCGCCGTCTAAAGACAGTGGGCGGTCGGCAAGGTGTTAATAACCGCGCGCTGGTGCTTAATGCTCCTAAGTTATGTAGAGGTGCCGGCCTCTACATAACTTAGCCACATCCACTGCTGGTCTAAATCTATGCCAGCTCCCTTGCTGGCGTAGATTTAGATGATTTTTTACGCCTAAAACAGGCATGGAAAATGATAACTGAGACTAGCCAGCCAGCCTGCCCCCTTCCCTGCCCATGCCATGCCCCCTTTTTTAAAACTGGCGTGGATGGGGAAGAAGTCATAGATTCGGCTGCAAATCCCCATTGCGACCAAATCTGCAACAGCTATATGGCAAAATTGGTGTATGTTCGTAAATGACCCCCTAAATGTCCAGTCTGTGAGGTATGATGTGAACCAGAAGAGGGTCAAGTCAGTGATGCCAAGAAATGAGATAGTTTGTAGCAAGAGGGAGTGGTCAACTGTGTCAAAGGCAGAGGATAGGAGAAGGACAGAGTAATGTTGTTTGGCTTTGGCAGTTAGTAGGTCTTTGGTGACTTTAGAAAGGGTAGTTTCAGTAGAGTTGTTGGGTCGAAAGCCAGATTGTAGCTGGTCAAATAGAGAACAGAAAGAGTGATGGAAGGACAGTTAATAGTGGACATGTTAAAGTAACTTTGAGGTGTATGGGATTAGTGATATGGGGCGATAGCTAGACAAAGAAGATTGGTCGAGGGAAGGGTTTTTGAGGATGGGTGTGATGGGATCATGTTTAAAAGAAGAGGGTAAGACACCGGTGGTTAGAAATGGGTTGAAGAGATGGGTTAGTGAAGGCATAAACTCTGAGGTTCGGTTCTGGATGAGGTGGGGTGGGATGGGGTCAAGCGCACAGATGTTGAGATGTGAACTGGACAGTAGAGTGGAAAGTTTTTCTTCTGTAATGGTGTATTTTTGCATATGGGAAGGGGGGATGTATCACTTGTGTTTTGTATCATACAAAAGTTGCAATTTCCTGCACAGGTTTTGGGAAGTCCCTCTGATACATGTACCAATATTTGTGCATATTAGAACTGAATACTACACCAGCTTCCTGCTGTCACCGATTTTTATATTCACCACAAAAATCATGCAACAATCGCCTCCACAGTGAGGATGAGCGATGGCTACCGCTATCGCTTGTCATCATACAGTAGCAGAGTGCTGTTTAGACAGCTCAATTTGCTTCTCAGAAACGATAATTATGATGTCCACATGAATGATTGTTTAGTTCATTCATCGGGTGACCTTTAGACGGGCAGATTACCATAAATGAACATATGTAGGAACGTTTGTCCTCGATTATCTGTCTGACAATCGGGCAGTGTAAATCCACCTTGAAGTTATGTATACACAGTGGATTTTGACGCTGTCATTTCTGCCGTGCTTGTTCACTTTGAATACACCGGACCCTCTTGTTCCATAGTTGCATAATTAATATGGTTTAAAAAAGACATGAAGGTCAACTAATGGATAGGTGAGGAATAAAATTTTAGAAAAAGTAAAGTAGAGGATTAAGGTGATTTTTTACATGGAACAGCTTTTCGCCATATTTTTTGCACGGTCCATTTATATATTTGTATAGGTTAATCATGTTCCCCTTAGACCTCTCCTCAAGACTAAATAATTCTTTTTATCTTTCCTCATAACTAAGAGCCTCCATGCCTCTTGTACTTTCTAATGCCACCATTTAATATAGCATAGAATGTAGTGAGAAGCTGGAAATTTCAAATGTGGTAGAACTGGGAAAAAAAAGCAATTCCTCCACCTTTTTGTGGGTTTTGTCCGTACGGCGCTCCCTTCTGTGGCAAAACTGACCTGTGCCCTTCATTCTCTGGGTCAGTATGATACAACGATACCACATATGTATAGGTTTTTCTATGTCTAAATACTGTAAAAATATGAAAAAAAATGAACTTTTTTTTTCTTTTACATCACCATATTTGGACCCCCATAACTTTTTTTTTTTTTTTTATAGTTATGTCTACCATGCTGTATGGGGGCTCATTTTCTGCGGGACAATCTGTAGTTTTCATTGGTACCATTTTGAAGTGTGTGCGACTTTTTGATCACATTTTATAAAAAAATTTTGGGTAAGAGAAGCAATGAAAAAATGGTGTATTGGCCATTTGGTTACGCCATTCACCGTATTGGAAAAATATTTTTATATTTTCATAGTACAAGCATTTTTTATTTATTTAGAGAGACCAAAGAGAGACCTGCTGGCCATGGCAATCGCTGCATGAGCAAGCGGGCATCATATTTACTCATAGGTCCAGCACCGTGCATGTACGCCATTGGTAGCGAGGGGGTAAGTATTATTGGGTGTGATCCATCTTAATCTGGAGCCTTGTTCACATTTAACTTATTTAACTTAACTTGGACCATATCTACAGTTAGCCAATTGAGTATATTACTGGATGTACGAACAGCCCTGGTACCCCCAATATCAGCTCCTTTTTCTTTTGTATGTACAGACATACAGACAGGGCCGTATTAGCAACTAGGCACCGGGGGCACGGTGCCTAGGGAGGCGGGTTGCGGGAAAAAAAAAAGATTCTGGAAAAAAAAAAAAAAAACTTCCAAAACCATCCTGGAAATTTTTTTTTTAAATTTCTGCAGGGGGGTGCGACCATGCCAGTTGCCACTGGTGCTAAACTTTTCCCTTTATAAGATGCAGTGCATCTTACAAAGGGAATACTAGCGAGCGCTTCCATAATGGAAGCGCTCACTAGCCTGCAGGAGGAGGGGGAGTGAAGCGCTGGTAGCGCTGTACAGTACTTACCCCTCCTCCTGCTTGCTCTTCCTGAGGCCGGCGCTGCTGTGTCCTGACTGCCTGCAGCATCAGGACGTACAGAGCACCCTCTGACCTGACGCTGCAGAAGGTCAGGTGACTTCAGCGTGGGCCCCTGGAAGAGGAGAGAGCGGGGACACAGCCAGGACCGGAGGTAAGTTTTTTTTTTTTGTTTGTTTTTTTTTTTTTTTTCTTGTCTGATCTGAGGTCTGAAGTGGGGGCCAAAAGGGGATCTGAAAAGGTGTGGACAGAGTGGGGGATCTGAAAAGGTGGGGACAGAATGGGGGGATCTGAAAAGGTGGTGACAGAATGGGGAGATCTGAAATGGTGGGACAGAATGGGGGGGGATCTGAAATGGTGGGACACAATGGGGGGGTCTGAAATGGTGGGACAGAATGGGGGGGATCTGAAATGGGACAGAATGGGGGGGATCTGAAATGGTGGGAAAGAATGGGGGGGGTCTGAAATGGTGGGACAGAATGGAGGGGGGGATCTGAAATGGTGGGACAGAATGGAGGGGGGGGATCTGAAATGGTGGGACAGAATGGGGGGGTCTGAAATGGTGGGACAGAATGGGGGGGGTCTGAAATGGTGGGACAGAATGGGGGGGATCTGAAATGGTGGGACAGAATGGGGGGGATCTGAAATGGTGGGACAGAATGGGGGGGGATCTGAAATGGTGGGACAGAATAGGGGGGATCTGAAATGGTGGGACAGAATAGGGGGGATCTGAAATGGTGGGACAGAATGGGGGGGATCTGAAATGGTGGGACAGAATGGGGGGGGGCCGAAATGGTGGGACAGAATGGGGGGGATCTGAAATGGTAGGACAGAATGGGGGGATCTGAAATGGTGGACAGAATGGGGGGATCTGAAATGGTGGGACAGAAATGGGGGCCAGAAAAGGGGTTCTGACATGGGGCCAGAAGAGGGGGGGGGTCTGACATGGGCCCCAGAAGGGGGGAGGGGTCTGATTGGGGATCTAATTAGGGGTCTGAAGGAGGTCTGATTAGGGGCCTGAAGGGTCTGACTGGGGGTCTAGACGGGTCTGATTGAGGGTCTGGAGGTCTGATTGGGGGTCTGGAGGCTTAATGAGGGTCTGATAGGGGGTCTGGAGGTCTTATGGGGGTCTGATTGAGTGTCTGGAGGTCTAATGAGGATCTGATAGGGGATCTGGGGGTCTAATGAGGGTCTGATTGGAGCTTTGGAGGTCTAATGAGGGTCAGATATGGGAGTTTAGAGGTCTAATGGGGGTCTGGAGATAGGGGGTCTCATCTGGGATTTGATATGTGGATCTGATCTGAAAGGTAAGGGGGGTACTGTTTTTCTGTAAGCTGCCAGTATTTTCAGGGGGGCTGTTTCTGTAGTATAGTATGGGGGGCGGGCAGGGTGAGATGTGGAGAAGGTGAGAGGATGATGGAAAAGTAGGAAAGTAAGATGTCTGTTTGTTGAACTCTTCAGAGACGAGGCACAGCTGAAAGAAGTCACCATGGCGGTCTGGTCTGACAGAAGAAGAGGAAAGAAAAGTCATCAGAGAAGAGAAGTCACTGGATGTAAGAGGTACATATGTGGTGCTGTATGACCCTCTATGCTCTGTAGTGCTGTATGAAATGTTTTCCAAGTCTGTCTTTGAAGGGGTTGTCTTTTTTTTTTTTTTTTGTACGAGCACTGCTTTCTCTGCTGTTTACTGCTCTTCACTGCAAATTCTATGGCGAGCAGGTGAACAGAGCAGAGAAAGCAGCTCTCATATGAGCTCTGCTCTCTCTTCACACAGCTGATCGTCAGGGTGCCGGAGGACCCCAGCCGATTTGATATTGATGACCTATCGTGAGGATAGGTCATTAGTAGTAAAAAGAGGACAACCCCTTTAACGCTACATTCACACGTCCGTTTAAAACATCCGCAATCTATCCGCATCCGTTCCGCAATTGCGGATGGTTTTTGCGGATATTTTGCGGATCCATTCATTTCAATGGGTCCTGATAATCTACGGACATTGCACCGTATGTTGTCCGCATCCGTTAATCTGTTCCGTTCCGTTTTGCGGATCCGCAAACAGAAATCCTCCTGTCCTACTTTTCTCCCGAATTGCGGTCCGTAGCACAATGAAAGTCTATGGATCCGCAAAAAATGCGGAAGACATGCGGAAAGGCATCCGCATGTCATCCGAATTTGCGGATTCCGTTCCAGGAGGGCTGAAAAAAAAAAGATGTTATTCATTCTTCCGTTTTTTGCGGATCCGCAAAAAACGGATGACATATGGATACATCCTTTCCGTTTTTTACGGAAAAACGGAACGGATGTCCTGGAAAAACGGAGCTTTTTGCGGAACAACGGATCCGCAAAAAACTGACCGTTTTCCAGGATGTGCACACATACGGACGTGTGAATGTAGCCTAACAGTAGGACTGGAGGGAAGGGATTAGGTTGAGAATTTGGCATGAGGGGGGCGTTTCAATATTTGCCTTGGGCATCAGAAAAGCTAGGTGCACCAGCGGCAGGTGTGTGTGTGTGTGTGGGGGGGGGGTTGGGCGGGGGTTAATTGGCTTGGCAGAGGACCATTTTCAGTATCCAGGGGGTTGGGGGGGGAGGATAGGTCACTGTAATAAGTCCAGGAGGAGGCTACTATGGGTGGGGTAACAAGGCTACTATGGGGTTGGGGGGCTACTGAGGAGAGACTACTATGCTACTGTGGGGGGAGGAGGCTACTATGGGGGGTGAGGGGGCTACTATGGGGGGGTGGGGTAATGAGGAGAGGCTACTATGAGGTGGGGGGGTGAGAAGAGGCTACTATGGGGTGGGGGGTTCTGAGGAGAGGCTACTATGCTACTGTGGGGTGAGGGGGCTACTATGGGGTGGGGGGGATTGAGGAGAGGCTACTATTTGGGGGTGTGGGGGAATGGGTCGCGTTGGGGGGTGCGTCATCACAGAGAGTTCCTAGGGCAGCATGAACCCTAAATACGGACCGGTGTACAGAGCTAAAAAAAAACATCTAGTAACTATTCCTTTTACTTACCTTCAGTGACCCTTCATGCCCTTTTACCATTATTTGGGGGACATACCTGCTCTCAGCATGGTTTTGTAGCATTTATATATTTAACTACTTCCAGACCAGGCCTAATTTTACAAATCTGACTGATGTCACTTTATGTGGTAATAACTTTGGAACACCCTTACTTACCCAAGCCATTCTGAGGTTTTTTTCGTGACACATTGTACATCATGTTAATATTAAATTTGAGTCAATATGTTTTACCTTTTATTTATTAAAAAAAATCCAAAAGTTACAGAAAATTTGGAAAATTTCACTATTTTCTAAATTTGAATCTCTGCTTTTAAGACAGATAGAAGATAGATATACCTCATAAAATAATAACATTCACCATATGTCTACTTTATGTTGGCATAGTTTTGGTGATTAAATTTTTTTTAAGGATGTTAGAATGTTTAAAATTTTAGAACCAATTTTTGAAATTTTCAAGAAAATTTCCAAAATCAACTTTTTTAAGGACCAGTTCAGTTCTGAAGTTCAGTTCTGAAACTACCCATAAATGACTTTTAGAAACGATACCCCTCAAACTATTCAAAAGTGGTTTGAGAAATGTTATTAACCCTTTAATTATTCCACAGGAATGAAAGCAAAGTGGAGGGGAAATTTCAAAATTTCACTTTTTTTTTTTTTGCAGATTTTCCATTTTAATCATTTTTTTCTGTAGCACATTAATGGTTAACAACAAAACAAACCTCAACATGTATTACCCTGATTCTGCAGTTTGCAGAAACATCCCCTATATGGTTGTAAACTGCTCTATGAGTACACAGCAGGGCTCAGAAGGCAAGGAGCACCATATTGTTTTGGAGGGCAGATTTTGCTGGAATGGATTTTGGGCACCATATTGAGGTACCCCCACAGTGAAAAACCCCCCAAAAAGTGACCACATTTCGTAACCTACATCACCCAAGGAATTTTTAAGGGGTCAAGTGAACACTCAAAAGCCATTTCACAGAATTTATAATACTGAGCAGTGAAAATGAAAAGTTATTTTTTTTTTCTTACAAAAAAATGGTGCCTTAGGCCCAAACTTTCTGTTTCACAAAGGATAACCGGAGAATATCACCCACAATTTGCTACCCATTTTCTCCTGAATACAGTAACAAGCCAATTGTGGTCGTAAACTGCTGTTTGGGGATACGTCAGGGCCCAGATGGGAAGGAGCGGCTTCTGGATTTTCTAACATGGAATTTTCTGACATGTTTTAAAAAACTATAGCTTTTTAATTTTTTTTTTTTTGTTTACTGAGCTATGTGAAGGCTTATTTTTGTGGGACAGGCTGTAGTTTTTATTGGCACCATTTTGGGGTACACTTGGCTTTCTGATCGTTTTTTAACTCATTTTTGGGAGGTGAGGTCACACACCAAAAGATCCGGTCGTTACGGATGTGGCAATGCCAAACACAATTAGAGCATTTTTAGAAAAAAAAAATATTTTTGTGTTGCCGTTTTCTTAGAGACATTTTTTAAAATTTTCCTCTGTGGTCTTGTGTGAGGGCTAGTTTTTTGCGGGATGAGGTGACGTTTTTATTGCTACCATTTTGAGGTACAGACGACTTTTTGCTTGATTTACATGCTAGGGAGATAAGGTGACTAAAAAAGCTGTTTTGATGTAATTTATTTTAGTTTTTTTTTTACGCTGTTCACTTGATGGGGTAAATAATGTGATATTTTTGCAGCGCTAGATGTTGTGGAAGCAGCAATACCAAATATGTCTATTTGTATTTTCTATTTTTAATTTTTTTTTTAAATTACATAACTGGGGGAAAACATTTACATGTGAAACTTTTTTTTTAATTACTTTTTTTATTTTGCACTTTGTGTTCCCCATAAGGTCATACAAGACCTCTGGGAGACATTTACCTTCCCTTTTTTTCCCCCACTATTGATTTCTCCTGTAACTGGAACTGACATAGTAATAAACTCCCCAGAGAAGCTGTACAGCAGTATACAGCACAGCCTCAGTGCAGGGCTGATCATAGTTTATGGAAGACCCGACAGCTCCTGCACACATGACCACCGGGCCAGGTAGGAAGCGGCACATGGCTTGCAGATCTGTATATACAGCGCTCATTTAGCGGAAAAGGAGACTTTTTTTTTTTTTTTCTTGAAACTTTTTTTTTTTTATTATGTAAAACAATTTTTGTTTACTTCTTTTTTTGTCCCACTATGGGACTTCAACTTTTGGGGGTCTGATCCCCTCTACAATGCATTACAATACATCTGCAGTAATACACTTACAGCCTGCTTGCCTGGGTTTCACAGGCTTACATGGAAGGCAGCACAATGCCTATAGAAGGCATCAGGCTGCCTTCCCAACCATCGGGTACCCGTCACCGCAGCACAGGGACCCTCCACAAAGACTGCACGTGCGCGGTCAGCGCTGACGGCAGCACAGCAATAAATTAATGTGCCGGCATCTGTGTTTTCACCAATGCCGGCACATACAGCAGGGGCTCAGCTAATGGGAACAACCGAACCCCTGCTTCTGATCAGTGCGCTGTAGCTTTATGGCGCTGGGAATTAACGCACAGTCCACAGCGCCGTAGCGCAGTATCCTACAGGTTAAATTACTCCTTAATTTCTCACATTCAGTTCCCAGAATATGAATATCTGGGATTTTTTGTGTACCTTGGTATGTAACAGGTTCATGTTACCGGCATGTTACACCATGGATGTAAAATTCTGCCCAGTCACTTCCCTACTTTCCTCACTAACCCCAGCCCCCACTAAATCCCCACTGTTCCCTACTGTCCCCCACTCTGCATCTAATCTTTCTACCCCTTTATTGGTATGACTCTCCTCACTCTCCCCAAATCCTAGTTTGAAAGCTGCTCCAGCCGTTTCCCCATTTTATACCAAGTACAGCTGAACCCTCCCCATTAAGTTGCAGAACCTACAGAGAAGACAGCCAAGTTCTCCGTGAACCCAAACCCTTCCTTCTTGCATAAGCTTCTGAGCCACTTAATTAACTCCCTAAGCTGCCACTGACTCTCTAGTGACATTTGTGGCACTGGTAGTATTTCTGAAAACACTATCTTGGAGGTCCTGGACTTGAAGTTCTCTCCTAGTTCCCTAAAATAATCATTTGTGACCCCGTCCTAGTGAGCATGGGGGGGGGGGGGAGGGCAGGCAGCCAGCCACTTTACACCTTAGTGATATGAAGTTGCCGCACGTTAGTTCCTACAGAGAGCCTCAGGGCTTGATAGGAACACAGTGTAATCCTCATAGACACCAATGCTAATGCTTAAAGAGTTTACTAAAGTATTATCTACTCAACTCACAAAAAGTTAGTGATATTTGGCTTTCAGCTGAAATTTGTGGAAAACGTAAAACATTCATGCTATAGTGATATTATATCGTGAGAGTAGGGCATTTAAGTAGAAGCATGTGAAGGTGATTTCCTCATCTCAAACAATTTATTGAAACAAAAGCCAACGGTGGGTATACCCCAACAAAAATGTCAATGTCTCAATAAATTGTCATTTGGCCTTGACCATCAATTACAGCTTGACAACGACGTCTCATGCTGTTTACAAGTTGACTTATTGTCTGCTGAGGCATGGTATCCCACTTTTCATGAAAAGCGGCCCTCAGGGAATTGAGTTTCTGGGGTACAGAGTTACGAACCTTTACATGGTGACTCAGCTGATCCCATAGGTTTTTAATGGGATTCAGGTCTGGAGAAAGTGCAGGTCACTCCATTTGAGGTACCCCAGTCTCCAGCATCTGTTCCAGGGCCGGACTGGGACTGAAATTCAGCCCTGGCATTTTGAAATCAAAGAGGCGCAAATGCCTCGACTTTTTAAAGTCACAGCCAACCCTTTTAGAGGCCCTAAAAATAATTAAAATATAATAATTTAATAAACGTAAACCACACCACACAAGGTAAATAAACCGCCCCCTGCAGAGAGAGATGGAAAAGCTATATCTCCTGATAGGGTACGGGTCTAGAACTCAGACCCGGACTGATCGAAACTTTTGATATGTCTCTGTGACATGTCAAAAGTCTTTCAGTTCATCAGTGGCCCTATTACACAGATTGATGTGTAAAGGTCCTTTTACACGGGCCGATTATCGGCCGAAAAAGCGCTCCTAGGAACGCTAGTGCCGATAATCGGCCCGTGTAAAAGTGGCCCTAATCAGCCGACGAACGAGTAAAACGCTCGTTCATCGGCTGATTGGATCTTTTGGTTTGTACAAAAGATCCAATCTGTCGGGCGCACATCACCCTGTGTAAACTAACCTTTTCCTTCCTAACATTACGTGTATCACTACAGAACATACAGGGTAAGGCTACATTCACACCACAGTTGTTTTTGCAGCCTCCGATCTGCATATTTTGCGGACAAGGATAGGCATTGTTACAGTGGATCTGCAAAAAAAACGGATGCCATACGGAACATCATCCTTTTTTTGCGGATCCGCAATTTGCAGACCGCAAAACACAATGTTCGTGTGAATGTAGCCTAATACAGCGCCTCATACCTCGTACATCCAGTATAATACAGCCCCATACCTCTTACATTCAGTATAATACAGCGCCCCGTACCTCTTACATCCAGTATAATACAGCGCCCCATACCTCTTATATCCAGTATAATACAGCGCCCCATACCTCTTATATCCAGTATAATACAGCGCCTCATACCTCTTACATCCAGTGACGTCTCCTCTGATGTAGATCTTTTCTTTCCTCATCTTCGCCTTTCAGACCAGACGCCATTTTTCAGCCATTTCTCATCTCTGCAGTTTGACAGAAAAAAAATCTTAGTTTACTACTTTTCCATCATCCTCCCGTCTTCTGGACAAATCATCCTACCACCTCCAGTACTGTGCTACTAGTACAATACAGATAGTGCCCTTCAATAATTATTGGCACAAAATGCCCTAAAATAACTGCGCCCAGCAAATAGTGTCCCGTAATAGTGTGAACATAACGTCCCCCAGAAATAACTGCGCTGATGCTGTGCCAGGGTGCCCCCCACAGTAATAGTGCCACCCACAGTAATAGTGCCCCCCAAAGTCCCAACTAATAATTCTCTGCCAGAGTGCACTTGTTAGTAATAGTGCCCCCAACAGTACTAATGTCCCCACTGTGCCCCAGAAGTAATAATGCTTCCAACGTGCCAGTAAGAAGTGCCCCCAAAATTTCACCCCAATAATGTGCCAGTAAGAAGTGCTCCCCACCCATAGATGCCCCCCAGATTATGTGCCAGTAAGAAATGCCCCCAGTGCCCCATGTGCCAGTAAAAATGCCCCCAGTGCCCATAAAAATGCCCCCAGTGCCAGTAAAAATGCCCCCAGTGCCCCATGTGCCAGTAAAAATGCCCCAGTGCCTATAAAAATGCCCCCAGTGCCCCATTGTGCCAGTAAAAATGCCCCAGTGCAGTAAAAATGCCCCCAGTGCCCCCATTGTGCCAGTAAAAATGCCCCCAGTGCAGTAAAAATGCCCCCATGTGCCAGTAAAATGCCCCCATGTGCCCCCAATAGAGCTCCGGTCGGTGCTACAATAAAAAAAAAAACACTTATACTTACCTCCAGCAGCGATGCGATGAGGCCTCTTCCGGCCTGTGTCCCGTGCTGTACCCGATGACGTCATCGCGCCGCCTGAGCCAGCCTCTGATAGGCTGCAGGCCTAGTGCCTGCAGCCTATCAGAGGAACGGGCAGGGGAGACGCCTCTCCCTCCCCTGCCGCAGTACAATACAGGCAGGGGGACGGCGATACAGATGACTATGGAGATGAGCGCTTCCACAATGGAAGCACTCATCTCCCTCTGCCCCGCTGATGCCCGCAATTATGCGCAGGGCCGCGCCGCACCTGCCTAATTGGCGGTGCGGCCCTGCAAGGGTGGACTGGACCGGCCCACGGAGGGCAGCGGCCCTTCTGGCATTTGCCAGACGGCCAGTCCGGCCCTGATCTGTTCTCTAATTATGCAACCTCAATGAGCTGGCGCATTGTCATCCATGAAGATGAAATTAGGACTGTTGTTTATGCAGAAGCACAATGACTGGATTAATGATGTTATTCAAGTAGTATGGGCTTGTCACTGTACCATTCACAAAGTGTATTGACACACCTACTCACACTGTAACACCGCCACCAGCGAAGGCTTGTCTGGCAACAGTGCCTGATGTATCGCGCTCTCCTTGACATCCCCAACATCTTTGTTTGGCAGCCATAATTTCTGCTCAGTATGAATTGACTTTCATCAGGAAACCGCACTAAGGCCCACTTGTCTCTTGTGCAGTATAGATGCTCCCTGGCCCATGCAAGACGATGATGCCTGTGCCTGGTGGTGTGGTCAGGAACAATTGCAGGTGTAAACGGTTTCAAATGGTCTGACATGACACTTGAGTGCCTCTTACCTACCTTAAATGTGCCTTTCAGGCTCTTTTCCATCTGTTTAGCTCTGAGAAAGGCTTCTTGTACTGAAAGAACTGGTGTCTTCTGGCAAGATAACATGTTATATGCGAATACCGACCACACAATTTTGTGAGTAAAATAAAGTGTATTGGAGAATTTTACATACGGGTCTGTGCTATGTTAATGTTCCTTTTAAAGGTGTGACAAAGGAGATCCTCAGTCTGTGTGTGGGTTGAGAGATACAAGCGCTGTTTTCCGCAATAAGGAAATAAAGAACAAGAGGAACAGCAACTTTGAAGATTAGCGTTGCCTTCACCTCTCAGTACTGTATTTTACATTAGCGTGGATCCAATGTTTTTTAAACTTGTCAAGAAGGAAGTTGGATGTACTTCCTAAAAGAATCCTGCTGCTGACTAGAAGTACCACCCCAGGAACACCAATATAACCATTTCTCTATTCTGTTCTGTGACTCTTTCAGTCTCTCTGTTGCAACCTTTCTTATGAAACTCTGTGATACTCTAAGTTCAGTGGCCACTTCCGTCTGAGAACATCCTGCTTGAAGCCTCGCCCGAACACCATTTTGTTTCAAGCATTGCGATGCTCGGCACATCGGATAAACACCGTGTGTGCTTGAGTGCGAAGCTCGAGTCTCCTACCCTCACATTTTGTGGCTGCTACACAGCCAATAAACATGCGGATAGGGCCTAGAATACACTGTAATGCGGTAGCCATGTTTGCTACTGGCATTACAGTGATTGGCTGGCTGCAACGCGCCATCGGGTGCTATATAACACCCGGTCACGTGAGGATCGGCATAGTGTGAGTCAGGGAGAGCTGCTGAGATAGTGTAGGACAATGTAGGGACATTGTTAGAAGTGTGTTTAGGCAGGGTTTAGTGTTAGAGAGCTTTTAGTGACCCAAAAGTCCTTTCAAGGACTATTTCACCTGATTTCCAGATTTATTTACCCCTTGTGTTACATTTGCGCATCCTAAAAATCTGCGACATTGACTTTAATTTTTTCGCCACTGGTGACAGTGACACAACCTATGCTACATCCCTTGTGTTAGATTTGCTCATCCTAAAAATCTATGATATTGACTGTAATTTTTTTCCACCGCTGGTGACAGTGACACAACCTTTTCTCATCCCTTTTGTTACATTTGCGCATCCTATAAATCTGTGACATTGACCATCATTTTTTTTGCCGCTGTTGACAGTGACACAACCTGTGCTACATCCCTTGTGTTACATCTACGCATCCTATAAATCTGTGACATTGACCGTCATTTATTTGCGCATACACTTACAAAACCTGTGCTACTGAACGTGTGACATACTTGCAAGTATATATACCATTTAATATGTGCAAGGCTAGCAGTAAGGGACGGGAAAGTGGCCGTGCTGCTGATTCACGCAGAGGCCATGGTCCTGGGCATGGTGAAACACTCATCCACGATACCTAGCTTCATGTCCCAGTTTGCAGAGCGGCGTAGGACACCACTCTTGAAGCCACACCAGTGCGACCAGGTGGTCGGTTGGATTGCAGCAGATAATGCTTCCAGTATTTTAAGCACCACCCTGTCTTCCACAAAGTCCAGTCTCAGTAGCCAAGAGTCTGGTCAACAGAATCCTCACCCTGACCCTCCTTCCACCCACCATGAGAGTCTTGGCAAACAAGTGATCCCACACTTGGATATTCAGAGGAGCTCTTTACATCACCATTCCTTGATTTGGGCCTCTCGCCAAGCCCACTTGAAGAGGGACATGAGGAGATCTTGTGTACTGATTCCCAAAGTCTTGAGCATCCACAGTCAGAAGAAGATGACGGTGCGGAGCGACAATTAGTGTCTCAGGATGATGATGCTGAGACACAGCTGTCATTAAGTCAAGGGCAATTAGTGTCTCAAGAGGTTGATGATGAGGATGAGACACAGTTTTTAATAAGTGAGGTTCTTGTTAAGTCAACAAGTCAAGAGGAGGACCAGAGTTAGGAAGTGGAAGAGTTGGTGGTGGATGATTAAAATCACTGACCTGGGAAGGTGGCAAGCCGAGCGAGGACAGCAGTACAGATGGGGAGGGATTCACAGCACCCCAACAGGCTGGAAGAGGCAGTGCGGTGGCAAAAGGGAGAAGGTGGGCCACACAAAACAGGCCCGCAACTGTTCCGGAGCACCCCCTTGCGGCAATCTTCTTTGCCAAGGGGTGGGTGTTCCGCAGTCTGGCGCTTTTTTGAGAAAAGTGCGGCCGATAAAAGAATTGTCATTTGAAACCTGTGCCGTACCAAGATGAGCAGGGGCGTGAACACTAGCAACCTGACCACCACCAGTATGCTCCGCCACATGGCATCAAAGCATCCTTATAGGTGGGGCGAATGCCTGGATCCACAATCAGTGTCTGCGGGTGACACCACTGCCTTCCCTTCCCCTGTGTTATGTGCTGCCAATCCCCTGTCCAAGACGCAGGTACGGACGCCTCCCGCCCTCCACCTGGACCTTCGCAATCACCATCAGCAAGCACATCCACTTCTGTGTCCCAGCGCAGCGTACAGATGTCCATATCCCTGGCCTTTGAAAGAAAGTGCAAATACCAAGCCACCCACCCACAGGCCATAGCACTAAATGCGCACCTTTCCAAATTGCTGGCCCTGGAAATGCTGCCATTTAGATTTGTGGACACTGAGGATTTCAGCAGCCTGATGGCAGTGGCCACCCCTCGTTACTCAGTCCCCAGCCGCCACTATTTTTCCCGGTGTGCCATCCCCGCCTTACACCAGCATGTTTCCCATAACATCACCTGTGCCCTGACCAACACAGTTACTGGGAAGGTCCACTTAACGACTGACACATGGACAAGTGCATTTGGCCAGGGATGCTACATTTCCCTGACGGCACACTGGGTGAACGTTGTGGAGGCCGGGAGCGAGTCGTACCCTGGAATGGCACAGGTGCTACCAATGCCAAGGATTGCGGGCCCTACTTTCATCAGGATTTCCGCCACCGCCTACATTAGTGGCTGCATTCTCATCTTACAGCACCAGTCAGCCATCAGTCAGTAGCTAGAAGCAGTGTAGCACTGCAGTGGGGAAGCGACAACAGGCCGTACTGAAACGGATTTGCTTAGGTCACATATAAAGAAAAATGGGCAATCAAATGCAAAATAACCCTGAATCAAAGCCCTTAGTCATTACCAACAAAAAATACAGGGGACAGTTGTAAAAAAAAATAAATACTTTATTGATAACATGATCTCAAAAATCACATAATAAAACAATACATCACTGATTATCAGGCATAAATTTAAACAGGGCATCAGGGGAGGCCAAGATACATGTACCAATGCCATACATCTCCTATGCGAATCTGCCTTAATCAGTACATATAACCATAGCAAAGTGCATGTGCATATTATTAACAAAGTTAAAAGCCTGGAAGTCCAGGAGAAAAATCTAAAAGGAAATAAATCATAAGTGAAAAAATGACATATACATGTACCAGACCACCCGCGATGTCCTGCGCCCCGACGTGCGTTTCGCTCACTGCTTCATCAGGAGGTAAGTAAACAGACATTTAGCTCCCTTTTATACCTGTATAATAGTACAATCAAACACACCTGAACCTCTCGCCAGTCTAGGTCCACTTGCCCTGCACTTTACATCACGTGATCTGAGTATCGATCCCCGGAAATGACGTTCATTACAACCCGGTATATCTATTATCAAATTAATTATCACAGATATATGGATACGGCATAAAGTCATCCTAAGTATAGTCAGAGAAATCTTCTAATATATCAGTTTTTCTCAGAGGGAACAAAGTTGCTCCCAGTGAATCGGGATGCCAAACCGGATGTAGTTAGTCCGTGTCACCTTGGAACGCATCAGTTTCTATTTACATATTTCAAATAATAACCAGGGAATTAACTAAGATACATAAATACATAAATACTGCCCAATCCTTTAAATATAAGCTCAAGAGATGACGATTTGTCAAAGATGTTAGAGCTATTCTGTTTGGACCGGCCAATCCAAACTTGCGGTCCACCATGGAACGCAAGCTTAAAAATACCTTGTAAGGACACTATCCAATAAAAAATCAAAAGAATATAGAAAAATACAAGTATACAAGGACAGATAATGATAGTAGTGCTATTTGTGAAGAAAAGATTAAAAAATGCAAATGAAATGGGAAAAAATATATTAAATAAAAAGAAAAATGACAAATATGTATAAGAAGCTAAATAAATTCACATGTGATGATGTAGGTAGAAAGTAGAATGTGATTATGAACAATTAGAAATACTGTTATTTAGAGAGAGAGAAAAAAAAATTATATATGTGTTTATTAATATATCATTCATAATGTATGTGAATACAACGCTATGATTTCTAGTGGAATACAATAAAACAAATGTACATAGTGTATAGTCCAAAACCCCCAAAAAGTCAATTAATGAATATGTGAATAAATAGTGTAAAAAATAAAAATTCATATAATCACAAATACAGGCCAAAAGGGACCAAACTAGCAGCAGCAGAAGTGACAACACAGTGTGATTAAAACCAACCAATATCAAAGTGACATTGAAAATCAAGCCCAAGCTAGTGAAAAATATGAATATTTAAAAATATGATATGAGCTCCGAATAAAAATGTTCATCTTTTCTATGCAATGTTGGGCATCCGTAGTTTTTCTCCATTTGACGGCTACTAGAAAGGGAGCAAGAAAATAAAAATAGTCATAGTACTTATGATCACATCTCCGAATTAACACAGGTAATGGGAACTAGGAACATAAAAGAAAAAAAAAACATAAAAAATAATAAATACAATAAAAACAAAACTACCTGCATGTACACCCTATGTATGATCCAAAGCAGAAGAACCCAAAGAATCCACAAAATTCACAAATAGGATACAAAACTCAAATTCTCATTTAAGCCATGTGGTGTCACGGTGTTCAATTTGACAATCCACCGTGCCTCTTTCTGTGCTAAAAGTTGAGCAGCCGGAGTGGGCGTCATCCATTTCTTTATAAAATAGTTCTCATTCCGTGGACGAAAGTACTTGATCTAATTTACTCTGTAATTGCGAGATTTCACCATCAAGCTCTGATAAGGTGGTCTGATTTGCCGTAATGAGAATCTGCATAAATGTCTTAGAACATTGCATGTATCTTCCCACTTCTTCCTCAGTTCTAGAGAATCTAACCCAAAGGATGGAAAAGTTTGCATCCGTAAGCCTCTTGGTATCATTTCTTTAGATATATATTGTTCCATAAAGGTTTTATTCTACCACACTTTTGTGCATCACTGGAGAAGCTTTTTCAAGGAATTCTTTAGGTCACGAACAGTTTCCTGCTCTGGATCATATCTACCACCATTGCTGAAAAAGCCTCCGCCTGGATTTGCCAAGCAGCCTCATGGGCCCGAAAGTCCATGGTAAGACACAATCCTCTGTAACAATAATGACAGGGGAAAGAATATAAATCAAATGGGGATGTGGGAAAAAAGGATCTTCCTTATTGAGCCAGTGAAACAAATTGAGCGGGTTCATCTATGGAATCGTTATATTGACGATATTCTTATTGTCTGGCAGGGAACGGTTGAACAGCTCAAATTATTCATGGACACACTTAATACGAACAATATAAACATCAAGTTAACTTACAAAACGAGCAGAACAAAAATGGATTTTCTTGATTTGATATTGGAGGTGGATGATAGGGGTTTCATCCAGACTAATTTACATCGTAAAGCGACTTCAGTGAACAGTTTATTGCACGCCACTTTCTCTCACCTGAAGAAACTTATCTCAAGCATCCCTATTGGCCAATTCCTCCCGGCCAGGAGAATATGTTCCAGAGAAGAGGACTTCCATGCACAGTCAAAGGATTTGTGGCACTGCTTCAAAAATAGAGGGTATGATGAACGCTCTATCAAACAGGGCTATTGGAGAGCCAAAAACTCCAATCAAAACGAACTGTTACATTCTTCCAGGCGAAACAGTGACTCGAATACGCAGGAGAAAGTGAGATTCATCAAAACCTTTAATCAAGGTCAAATGGAGATGAGACGTATTCTGACCAAGTATTGGCATATTTTGTGATCTGACGACACTTTGAAGGCATACTTGCCAATCAGGGGTGCACCTAGCCTTTTTGCTGCCTGAGGCGAAAACTGAAACGGTGACACCCCCCCCCCCCCGCCAATTTTTTAACCAAACCACTTTACCACAATTAAAGCGCTCATTGCCCATGGCCCTTCCGCTGCCCCCCTCTTGCCTCTACCTGGTGCTGCCTGAGGCGATCGCCTCACCTGGCCTCATTGGTGGTGCACCCCTGTTGCCAATATCTCCCTTGATTACTTTCAGAAGGGAAAAAAATCTGAGAGACATTCTTGCCACTAGTCATTATGTAGGTTTGAAATCTGAAAAAGCTTTCAAATCGAAAGGACCGAAATGGGGGTGTCGACCGTGTGGCAACTGTGTAGCGTGCCCCAATATATTGAGGTCAACGACATTTACTGATTCAAATAGAAAAAATGAATATACCATCACACATTCTATATCTTGTAATACCATCGGAGTAATCTATGTAGCAAGTTGCCCGTGTAACTTACTATATGTTGGACTTACATCCAGAGAACTAAAACGGAGAACGAGCGAACATGTTCTTAGGATTGAAGTGGCCAAGGAAAAACAAAATAATGACTCCAATGGAGCAGTCTTGAAGGTAAGAGGCATTGACAGAGTGCTTGTGAATATTAGAGGAGGGAAATGGAAACAACTTTTGGCACACAAAGAGGCACGGTGGATTGTCAAATTGAACACCGTGACACCACATGGCTTAAATAAGAATTTGAGTTTTGTATCCTTTGTAAATTTTGTGGATTCTTTGGGTTTTTCTGCTTTGGATCATACATAGGGTGTACCAGGGGCGGATTAGCCATAGACCTTACAGGGAAATTTCCCGGCGGGCCGATGCCCAGGGGGCCGCCTGGGCCCTCCTCTCAGCCGGCCGGTGGAAGTTTTTAGGGATGCATTTTGTGCTGCTGGCAGTATTTTGTGATGCACTCTGGTATTTGGGTCTGTTGGGGTGGTATAATGTACCACAATATGGTATTGCTGGCCCTGCTTTCCATCAACTTGGACCAAACTACAAAACGGGGCCACTTTTAGTATTTTTTCCAGGGCCACTTTGAGTTCCCAATCCGCCCCTGGGGTGTACATGCAGGTAGTTTTTTGTTTTTATTATTATTAATTTTTTTTTTGTTTCTTTTGTGTTCCTAGTTCCCATTACCAGTGTTAATTTGGAGATGTGATCATGAGTACTATGACTATTTTTATTTTCTTGTTCCCTTTCTAGTAGCGATCGAATGGAGAAGAACTACGGATGCCCAAAATTGCATAGAAAAGATGAACATTTTTATTCGGATCTCATATATGTACCACATCATGTGCCTTTGGACTTGATATATGTGGCGAATTATCTACCCATCTTGTTTTTTTTTTTTTTATCCTTGGGTTTATTATTTATAATTGTTAGGTTTTCATATTTTTCACTAGTTCGGGCTTGATTTTCAATGTCACTTTGATATTGGTTGGTTTTAATCACACTGTGTTGTCACTTCTACTGCTGCTGGTTTGGTCCCTTTTGGCCTGTATTTGTGATTATATGAATTTTTATTTTTTACACTATTTATTCACATATTCATTAATTGACTTTTTGGGGTTTTTCGACTATACACTCTATGTACATTTGTTTTATTGAATTCCACAGGTAATCATAGCGTTATATTCACTTATACATTATGAATTATATATTTATAAACACATATAATTTTTTTTCTCTCTCTAAATAAGTATTTCTAATTGTTCATAATCACGTTCTACTTTCTACCTACATCATCACGTGTGAATTTATTTTGGTTCTTATACATATTTGTCATTTTTCTTTTTATCTCTTAATATTATAAAAATGAGTTTCTATCTGTCTGTCTGTTCTCTATGCACGACCAAACTACTGGACCGATTTTCACCAAATTAGGCACACAGGTACATCAGGTGTCTGGGAAGGTTTTAGACCAGGTCTCAGTTCTCTAGGACATACCGTTCCCGAGATATTCCCAAAATATGATCTCCATTAGCCAATATTAGCCTGGGAGCTTTGGTTTCAAACCTCAACTGCCATTCTCTGCACAGACGCACACAGGGAGGACAGGTTTCCATACAGAGCCAGGTAATTAGCAGCCAGCTGAGGAGCTCAGGTAATAACCCAGCCATTTCTATTCACTGACACTGTTAAAGGTATTCCGGTTACCATAAATATAACTTATGTTTTAGACGAATTTTAGACTAAGACAGTTCAGTAGTAATAAAAGATTTTTCTTCCACTGCTACCCATTGTGTGTCCAATAAGCATGGTATCGACCTTTATTTCAGGCCACCCTAAAAGAAGTACTTAAAACCCCCACCCCAGGTCTTGCTAAGCCACACCCCCTCCCACTCCGCAGCCAACAGGGATTGAAAAAATAAAGGTAAAAATCAACTTCTGTCAGCTGCAGGGATGGGTGGGAGGTTGACTTTCTTTCTGCAATGACACACAGAAACATTAAATGAAATGGATTAAATACACCCAATCGAAGCATCTTGCTGAAGCCACGCCCCCAACTCTGTCAGGCCACGCTCCCACTTCGCAGCCAACGGGGATTGAAAAAATGAAGGTAAAAATAAACTTCTTTTAGCTGCAGGGGTGGGAGGGTGAATTTCTCTCTGCTGCAACAACACACAAAACTAGATGAAATAGACTAATTTTAGACTACAACCGTTCAGTAGTAATACTGCTACCCATTGCGCGTCCTCATAAATTACATTGGCATCAGCCTGTAATTCACACCACCCTCAAAAGAAGGACTTGAAACACCTGCCCCAGGTCTCGCTAAACCACGCCCCCGGTCAGGTCAAGCCCCATCCCACTCCGCAGCCAATGGGGATTGAAAAAAATGAAGGTAAAAATCAAGTTCTGTCAGCTGCAGGAATGGGTGGGAGGGAGACTTTCTCTTTGCAACGACACACACAAACATTAAATGAAATAGATGAAATATACCCAGGCAAAGCCGGGCCCCAACTACCATACACATGGTCACAGGTCTTCAGACCACGCCCCCTCCCACTCCGCAGCCAATGGGGATTGATGAAGGTAAAAATCAACTTCTGTCAGCTGTATTGACTTTCTCTCTGCAACGACACACAGAAACATTAAATAAAATAGATGAAATATACCCAGGCGAAGCCGGGTCTTTCTGCTAGTTTAATATATTTTTTCCCATTTCATTTGCATTTTTTAATCTTCTTTCTTCACAAATAGAACTACTATTATTATCTGTCCTTCTTGTATACTTGTATTTCTCTATATTCTTTTGATTTTTTAGTGGATAGTGTCCTTACAGGGTATTTGTAAGCTTGTGTTCCATGGTGGAACGCAAGTTTGGATCGCTGGTCCAAACAGAATAGCTCTGCGTTCTAACATCTTTACATGGACAAATCGTCATCCCTTGAGCTTATATTTAAAGGATTGGGCAGTATTTATGTATATCTTAGTTAATTCCCGGTTATTATTTGAAATATGTAAATAGAAACTGATGCTTTCCAAGGAGACACACACTAACTACATCCGGTATGTCACTTCCGGTATCCCGATTCACTGGGAGCAACTGTGTTCCCTCTGAGAAAAACTGGTATATTAGAAGATTTCTCTGACTATACTTAGGATGACTTTAAGCCGTATCCATATATCTGTGATAATTAATTTGATAATAGATATACCGGGTTGTAATGAACGTCCTTTCCGGGGAACGATACTCAGATCATGTGCTGTAAAGTGCGGGGCAAGTGGACCTAGACTGGTGATAGGTTCAGGTGTTTTTTTGTACTATTATACAGGTATAAAAGGGAGCTAAATTTTTATTTACCTCCTGATGAAGCAGTGAGCGAAACGCGCGTCGGGGCGCAGGACATCACGGGTGGTCTGGTACATGTATATGTCATTTTTTCACTTATGATTTATTTCCTTTTAGATTTTTCTCCTGGACTTCCAGGCTATTAACCTCGTTAATAATATGCACATGCACTTTGCTATGGTTATATGTACTGATTAAGATAGATTCACATATGAGATGTATGGCATTGGTACATGTATCTTGGCCTCCCCTGATGCCCTGTTTAAATGTATGCCTGATGTGTGGCCATACCACCACTTAATCAGTGATGTATTGTTTTATCATGCGATTTTTAGATCACATGATAAAACAATACGTGCTGGAACTCCACGTTCCACATGTTGGCCAGGCTTTGCGAGCAGCAGAAGGCAGTAGTGGAATACCAGTTGCAATATGGCCATTACCTTTCCAGTCAGCTTCCGCTCTTCATAAGCGACAAGTGAGCATGGATGTGAGGTGACATCAGTGAGGTTTTATGCAACTTTCAGGAATCAACACAGACGGTGAGCGGCGATGCCGCTATTATCAGCGTAACCATCCAACTTCTGTGTCTACTGAAACACTCACTGCTCACAATTAAGGCGGACGCTTTGCGTGTGGAAACGGTGGAGATGGGGGAAGAAAGTACACAGGGTGATAACCAGATAGCCAGGTGAAGGAGTACGTAGCTGACCATCAGCATTCTCCGTGATCCCTCTGTGCCTTACAACTATTGGGTGTCCAAGCTTGACACGTGGCACGAACTGGAACTCTACACCTTGGAGGTGTTGGCCTGCCCTGCTGCCAGCTTTTTGTCAGAGTGGGTATTTACTGCTGCTGGGGGCATAATAACTGATGAGCGCATCCGCCTGTCAAATGAAAATGCTGGCAGGTTGACTCTTATCAAAATGAACTTGCCCCTGACTTCTCTACTCCACCAGAGGAAAGCAGCTGAACATAAAGGCACTTTAAATATGGCTTTTATGATGTATTGAATACACTGTATTCCATACCTCCCAACCATCCAGGATCCACCAGGACAGTCCCGGATTGCAGTGGCTGTCCTGCTGTCCTGGTACGGGGGAGGTATGTCCCGCTTTCTGGCAGCTGTCTCTGCCACTATAGGATGCAGAGACAGTTGCCTGTGTATTATGATGAAGAAGAGAGACAGCATCGTCTCCCTGCTCCATCATTCCTCCACCCTGGCAGCTGTCCATACCTCTGGTCTGTGCTGGGGTCGGGGATGACCTTGGCTCCGCCCCCTCCACAGACTAAAGCAGCCGATGTCCTGCTGCTAGGAAGAAGGTAAGTATGTGGTGTTTATTTTTTTTACTTTCTGTAAGGGGCACAATGTGGGCACATTACAGGGGGGCACATTATGGGCATATTACTGGGGGGCACAATGTGGACATATTACTGGGGGAGCAATGTGGTCATCTCACTGGGGGGCACAGCTGGCCATTATTCCATGAGGGAACACAATGTGGGCATAAATACTGTGCAGTGGCATGAAGGGGGAATAACTACTATGTGGGTGCATTAAATGTGGGACTTTTTGGGATTAGGTGTATAGTTATGTTTTGGGTGGAGTTTGATGCACAGTATATTCCTCAATGTTCGTTTACAACGTTGGGAGGTATGTGTATTCCCATGCACCCCTTCCACCACACAAAAAGGGTATATGGTTCAAGGTTTCTTCCTTTTCTCGTCCTCCCTCTCCTCCACCATATCAACATGCTTATTAAGCTGCCCAAGCTCCTAATGTTTTAGAGGGTCAGCTCAGCAGCAGACCTTCACCCCAAATGTTTTAGAGGGTCAGCTCAGCAGCAGACCCTCACCCCTAATGTTTTAGATGGTCAGATCAGCAGTCCCTCACCCCTAATGTTTTAGATGGTCACCAGCAGGCTCGCGCCCCTAATGTTTTTGAGGGTCACCAGCAGGGCCTCACTCCTAATGTTTTTGAGGGTCACCAGCAGGCCATAGATCTTAATTTTTCAAGAATGTGTATGATGCCCTCCTTTATGTGTAATAAAGGGTTTATTAGAGTGCCTGTTCCTTGTAATTGTTAGCAGCACTTTCACTGCTTTAGCAGCAGGGGGTGCCTGGTTAAATGCTCTGGTTCTCCCATTGACTTTCATTGTACTCTGGTGCTCTGTAGAGCACTCGAGCATCCCAAAGTGCTGTACTCTACTGTTGATCAATTGTTAGGTGTCGTCTTGGTCTCATGATGTCAAAATGTGAACAGCATGAAGAGGATGACGGTTTAAATATAATTTTAATTGAACCAGGAAATTTATTGTGTGATTCAAATTTTGTGAATTTTGCCATTAAGTCATGAAACATTAAACAGTTGGACATGCACATTCAAAAGTTTAGAGAAGGTCACATTATGTTCACCTGTAAAGGTTAGAGTGCATTTTAGGTCTATTCTGAAATTTCACCCTCAAGCCAAATATACCAACACTTTGTGAGTAGTGTGTAGATCTAGCACAGTTTTTTTTCTTTTTCTCTCTAAAAACACACACACACACACACACAAAATGCACAGAAAACTGAGCAGATCGATCAGTAAAATGGACATTACTGCTTAGCAGGTGCAGAGAGAATGCATGTGTGTGCATATTTCAAATGACCAAGGGTTCATTTAAAGGGATTGTCTCACTTCAGCAAATAATATTTATCATGTAGAGTAAGTTATTACAAGCCACTTACTAATGTATTGTGATTGTCCATATTGCCTCCTTTTGCTGGTTGGATTCATTTTTCCATCATGTTTTACCCTGTGAGTTGCCATGGTTACGACCACCCTGCAATCCATCAGTGGTGGTAGTACTTGCACACTACAGGGAAAAGCGCTGGCCTCTCTGGTGGCCAGGGCCGTGTGGTTGCACATAGGCTGGTGTTTTTTCTTATAGTGTGCAAGCACAGCCACTGCTGATGGATTATAGGGTGGTTGTAACCATGTATAAAATGTGATGGAAAAATGAATCTAGCCAGCAAATGAAGCAATATGGACAATCACAATACACGTGCCTTGTATTAACGTTCTCTACGTGATAAATGCTATTTGATGAGTCAACCCCTTTAAGTGTGAATATGGAGTCTCTGATTATTTGGAATCCATTGGGTCTGATAAAATTATCTTGACCTATGTATGAATTGAATATTTGTCTTAAAGGGGTTGGCCACTTTGTTAGCACTTATTAAAACTCTAAAGAAAGCAGGGAGACAATAAACTTCCTCATATATCTTCTGCAGCAGATCTGCCTGGTTCCCATGCTATTGGCAGCCACGCCCCCTCTGTGCTGCTCTCATAGCTGCCTGGCTCGTCCATGCCTGCACGTGCACTAGTCCATGGAAGGAGTGTGCTGCTCCTGGGTCCTAAAGGCACCCTGCTTGTGTCAGAGAAGTTTCCTTCTGCTTTGACTACAGTCCTGACTATACAGGGCTGAAGGGGCTTAGCAGAGAAACATGTTAGAAGCTGAAATAAAGAAACTTTGCAGGAGGAAGAGAGACTGAGGAGAATCTGTGATGGACCTCACTGACTGCAGTGATGTAGCAGAGCCAGGAAGGTGCTGTGGACAACACAATCCTAGTGTCTGTCCTGTCTATGACCACTCTGCAATGTGATCTTATGACAGACATGTTTATTCCAGCCAGACCGACAGGTCAGGAGCTTTAACCCCTTCTGAGCTGTCAGTATGGCTGAGGTCAGTGATAGCAGTCACTGATGTCATCTGTAAATATGTGCCCTCTCCTTCCTGCACACTGTAATCACCACTGATATGTAATCACCACTTTATACTGTATATAGTGATGTGTGACCCCCTGTATACAGTAATAGTTGACCCCACCACCACCACCATACACTGTATATACTGATGTGTGACCCCCCACCACTGCATACAGAGATCTGTGAACCCCTGTACAGTGACCCCCTTTATACTGTATATACAGATGTGACCCCCTGTACATTATATATAGTGATGTGTGACCCCCTGTACATTATATATAGTGATGTGTGACCCCCCCCTGTACATTATATATAGTGATGTGTGAACTCCTGTACATTATATATAGTGATGTGTGACCTCCTGTACATTATATATAGTGATGTGTGACCTCCTGTACATTATATATAGTGGTGTGACCCCCTGTACTTTATATATAGTGATGTGTGACCCCCTGTACTTTATATATAGTGACTTGTGACCCCCCTGTACGTTATATATAGCTATTTGACTACACTCATTTTCCCTTTTTTCCCAGATGAAGGGTAGTCATATATTTATAGATGATTGATCGGCTGTCAGCTGGGAGCAGGTCGTATGATGATAGACAGGAGGCTCCTCTGTATGTCAGCAGATCGATTTGTGCAGTCCGTGCACCTAAACAGAAATCTATGACAGCTCAGAGCTGCCATAGATTTCTGGCTTCATTTGAGTCAGAAAACTGGTGAAAATGAATATAAATTTGTTGGGGTGACTGGTCACACCCTGTCTCTGCCATTGGCACGCCCTTTAAAAAAAAAAAAAAAAAAGTGCAGTTAAAAATTTGCAAACAAATAGAGGGAGATTTATTAAAACTGCTGTAAAGGAAAACTGGCTTAGTTGCCCATAACAACCAATTAGATTCCACCTCTCATTTTCCAAAGGAGCTTTGAAAAATGAAAGGTGGAATCTGATTGGTTGCTATGGGCAACCAAGCCAGTTTTCCTTTACACCAGTTTTGATAAACCTGTCCCATAGTTAGCAACTTTTTAACGCCACTTTTTAGGAACAAGGGAATTGATAACCCTACCCTCTCATTCTGTTTTTGGCTTACATCCAGTGGCACAACTAGAAATGACTGGGCCCCACAGCAAATTTATGAAAAGGGTAACCCCCCTTTACTGTTGGGACTGGGGCGTTCTTTCTATTGCTATTTCTGTACAACAGTTATTCACTGATAACTGGGTTTTTGATATTATCTAAGGGGCTCTTGTCTCTATGGGAACACAGGTGGGCGGGGAGGTCATGTGACTGCTCCTCTAGACATGCTTGCTGCAGTGCATGCTGGGACTGTTACTTTCACTCTGCAGCTGCTCCTCCCACACAGCCTGTATGAGGGAGCTCTTCCAGGGAAGTGTGTCATGTTGAACAGGTTAGATAAATGACATACAGCCAGTACATGTCACCTGAGAAATACTTCATAGTGTTGGCTATTGTTTGGGGGAACTTTGTATTTTTGATACTTGGGGTGGCCAACCCCTTTAACTGTTTGTGCGACACCATGGCCATTTCTGTCTGATGGAATGAACTGGTGTGGAATATTTGTGGAAAGCTTTGTCCATTTTGTCTGATGGACTGGACAAGGAAGACATATGTACATGGTATTGTTCCATCTATTTGATGACCTCTAAATTAACAAGGAGTTATATGGAAATGTGGGTACAAGAGAGTAAAGAGTATATTAGACTGCCAGATTTTATGCCCTATGATAGGTAATGAGCATTCCTATAAACAGCCATTACTGATCATCTTGCAGTCTAATACTGCCTCTAAATGCCCGATGAACAAGCAAATGCTCAGTCATCGGGCAGTCCAGATCTTTCAGCGTGCTGAAAGATCTGGATTTGCTGGCGGTAGATCGCGCTGTCTAATATCAATCTTCCGCTGACACTCCGTTGTCCTGCACGGGAGTGAAAGATGGCATAATGATCGCTCCTCCCCATGTTGCGGAAGACATTGTTGCATGTAATAGCAGCAGTGTCTTCTGCTAGCTATCTGCCGATAGCCGGGAGGAAACTCTTCCCTCCTGACAATCGCTTGCAGCATGGAGGTTTCTAAGGCCCCTTTCACACGGGCGAGATTTCCGCGCGGGTGCAATGCGTGATGCGAACGCATTGCACCCGCACTGAATCCTGACCCATTCATTTCAATGGGGCTTTTCACATGAGCGTTTTTTTTCACGTATCACTTCTGCGTTGCGTGAAAAACGCAGCATGTTCTATATTCTGCGTTTTTCACGCAGCCCTGGCTCCATAGAAATGAATGGGGGTGCGTTAAAAACGCAACGCATTGCATCCGGATGCAATGCGTTGCGTTTTTAACGCATGTTACTAAGCAACTCCTGAGAAGTTGGATTCCACAGGAAATGTTTTTTTTTTTCCTGTGTCTGGCTCGTGCTGCCTAGGAGGAACAACTTTGTATTGCCCAGCTTCGTGCGGAGCCGTATCAGGATGCCTAGGCAAGCGAGTAAGCATATGGACGTGGAAACAATGATCACCCTGGTTCAGGATCGTCCCTGCCTTTGGGACACCCGGGCAGGCGAGTACCATGACCGGTACAAAAAGGATGCCGCCTGGCTGGAGGTGACCAAGGAAGTTTTCAGTGCCTTGTGGCAAAAGACCCCTGAACAAAAACGCCAGAGCTTGGGTAAGTGCACTGTCCATATTTTTATCTATAGCACATGTTTTACATAGTCCTTACATTGCATTGTACTTACATTGCACATGTTAAAGCACGACCTTGACATGTGCATAGCTAGTGACGACATTGTTTGACATGTGCATAGCTAGTGAGGACATTGTTTGACATGTGCATAGCTAGTGAGGACATTGTTTGACATGTGCATAGCTAGTGAGGACATTGTTTGACATGTGCATAGCTAGTGAGGACATTGTTTGACATGTGCATAGCTAGTGAGGACATTGTTTGACATGTGCATAGCTAGTGAGGACATTGTTTGACATGTGCATAGCTAGTGACGACATTGTTTGACATGTGCATAGCTAGTGACGACATTAGCTGTATTTGCGTTGGAGTTTTTGTATTTTCTGTGTTAAAAAAATGTTATCTACATTGTTTGTAGTGGATGAAGTTAAAAATCACTTGAGAAGCTGTCGCGACCAGTTTAGGAAAGAGATGCTCCAGCACGGCCATAGTGGTTCAGGGCCTTCGAAGAAGCGGCCCTACATGTATAGGGAGCAACTTATGTTCCTTCGGAACATCATGGACTTGTGGCCATAAGTATATTTCGAAGCATTTCTTGTTTGTTTATTTTAAACATGTTTTTGTCCAACCGATCAAATTTACATTTGTTTTTGGTGCATGGTTTATCTTTTGCAGAACTGAGGACAACCTGGAGGAGGAAAGTGATCCAGCTGGTCCTCCACATTCTTCCGCGGCTGAGGAGGACAATCCCCCTTCCCAGGCAGAAGAAGAGCCAGAAGCTGGACCATCGTCTTCCTCCAGGACCCCATACCTCCTGCAGTTGAGTCTGCCCGACCACTTCAGCTGGCAGCACGTAGAAAAAGGCCTTTGCCGCCAGCTGAAGTGGAGGTAAATACTCGTGTGCTGGACTACCTCCACAGAGCCCGGCAGGAGGATCATTTTGAAACCTATGGGCGAAGTCTTGGCCCTCTTTTAAGGCGAGTGGCCGAGGACCAATATTTGCGCACCCAAGGTGCAATAAGCATTATTTTGGAGGCGGCCACTCCACCGAACGACCCTACCGAGGTCTTTCGTGCCCTTGAAAACTGGAGGCTACATAGGAATATTCTTGGCCCCCCAACTAGGCCTCCAAGCCAAATAACTATGCGCCCTCCCCAATACCAGCCTCCTCGCCCTAGTTTTGCCCCGCCTGCACAATATGGGCCACAATATATGGAATCTGGCTTTGTCCCACCCCCATCATCTGCCGCACAGCCTGCTCCTTCCCAACATTTTGGCCCCTCAGCTCCGGCCACTTACCAGCCCTCACATACTGAGGGTCAACATTTTGGCCCCTTAGCTCTGGCCACTTACCAGCCCTCACATACAGAGGGTCATCCGGCCACACCAGGTCGGTTCTATAATTTGTAATTTTGGTATATTTGTTTTTTATATTCTTTATTTTAAAAATGGATACCAGAGTTTGGTAAATTTGTTTTATTAACATTCAGAAAATTATTAAAATGTTCAAAATATCAATTAACTTTTTAAATTTTTTGAAAACAAGGACACACAACGTTACTATATGTTTAAAAAGATGAGGTATTAGTTTATATTTTACACACATTTGTAAAAAATCATAGGCATGCAAAATATGTAAGCTCGCAACCCACGTCAAGGGTCCTCATTGTCTTGCGAGTCCCTATCTAAAAAAAAAAATTAAAATCCTAGCTAAAAAAAGCCATCCAGCAAGAAGAGTCCTGAAAAAAAAAATTATATATCTCCACGACTTGAGTAATGGTGCTGGAAAGGAACTGAACCTGTAGGGGACATAAAATAATCGGAAAAAAATTCCCGCACCCTGAGGCCAGCTGATCCAGCTCTCCCAAGTTGAGACGCTTCTCCTTGTGTAGGTGTTACCAAACTGACAGCTGGTTCCTCAGGGGTGGACTCATAAGTGCGTATAAAGTTATGTAGCACTATACACGCCTTTATTACCCCATTGACATTTTTAGGTGCCAGCTGGATGGCAGAAAGGAAAACACGCCATTTGCTGGAAAGAATTCCAAAAGCGCACTCAACATACCTTCTGGCCCTGCTTAGCCAAAAATTAAAAGTGCGCCTTTTGTCATCCAAACCTCATCTGGGGAATGGACGCATGAGGTTTGGAGACAGTGCAAAACCCTCGTCGCCAACAAAGACATAAGGTGCAGGGGGACCAGAGGAGCCAGGAAGATTAGCTGGCTGCGGTATGTTGAGTCGCTTGGACTGAAGCCACCGACTCATTCTGGAAGCCCTGAAGATGCGAGCATCTGCAGAACTACCATAGGCCCCAATATCTACATATATAAACCTGTAGTTTGTGTCAGCCAATGCCAACAAAACTACAGAGAAATACTGCTTATAATTGTAGAAACGGGACCCTGAGTTCGGTGGCTTCTTCACCCGTATGTGCTTCCCGTCAAGGGCACCAAGACAATTTGGAAAATGTGCCCTCTCCAGGAAGCCCTGGGCTATATCCAACCACTGCTGCGTAGATGGGAACGGCAGCATAGCAGCTCGGAGCCGCAACCAAATGGTGTGACAGGTTGCTATCACTATTCCAGCAATCGTGGAGGTCCCCATACGAAACTCAAAATGTAATGAACTAAAAGAATTGCCCGTCGCAAGAAATCTGAAAAGGAAACAAAAAATAAATTAGAATTTACATTAAAAAAAGCCAACACAATACAAACAGATTACAGATGGGGAGAATATACTAGATGTACCCCCCAAAACAATGAAAGCATATTACTTATTAAACATTACACTAACCTCAACATAATAATAAGGCGTTCCTCGGGAGAAACACAACGGCGCATGTTCGTGTCCTGGAACGTGAGCCCAGGACGCAAATCATCCAACAGACGGTCAAAAGTGGCCACCCCCATGCGACAGTAATTAAAAAACTTTACAGGGTGCTGACGAAGGTCAGAATATAGTAAAACAAATTGTCCCAGGCTGGGCCGCGGAGAAACTAGAGGATGCACCCACATTCGCTTGCTCCGCAGAGGTTCATCCTCTACCATTTCAGGCCGATAACCAAAACAGCGATAAATTAACCAATGCAAAAGAACGTTATCGGTAGTAGACACAGGGAAACCAGACATTCTGCTGATAAAACACCACCAAACTACAACCAAACTATCACTTCACCAAAATATGGAGATTGCCCTAACCAAACTGCATTCTGGGGCTATTTATATAGGTTAACCAAGGCAACAGGTGTTTGGCCTAAATGTTTGCGTTTTTTTCACGCGCGTTAAAAACGCATGCAATCCGCGTGGAAAAAACGCAAAACGGAACGCAATCGCACACAAAACTGAGTACTTTTTAGTGAACATTCGCGCGTTTTTAACGCAACGCATCCTGAACAAATCCGCGACGCTCGTGTGAAAGAGGCCTAATACACCCTTTAGCATTGTCTGCATAGTTTGACCTATTCTGATTTATTGCAGATCTGAGAATTGGCCACTCCAATGTCCAAAATAATAACAGATGAACAAGATATACACAGTGACTGTTATTGATTACATTCCATTGGGGGTGAAGCTCTTTGAAACAGTACAAAAGCTGAACCTTTTCAGTTAGAGTGGGAGTTAACCTATCAAAGAGGCGTCTTTGCGTAGGAAATATGGTGTTCCTAATCAAATCTCTGACTGCTTTTGCTGAAACTGGTTCCCAAGCTGATGTATGTTGCTGTCAGATGATACATTGGTAATACACTGACAGGCAATTCATTACAATACAGATGTATTGTAATGCATTGCAGAGTGGGACAAAAATAAAAAGTTGAAAAAAGTGTTTTTCATAAAAAAAAAGGAGAGACTAAAACATGATTTTCAAAAATGCTTTTATTGTGTAAAACTGAAAT
>ONZH01030703.1:0-46073 GCA_900303285.1 Rhinella marina | reverse complement strand
CTTCAACACAGTCCACCCACTTTAGCCAAGGGAGTAGACCTCTGGCTCCTCCAGCTCACCTCCTTCCACCCAGCCTGCCCCCCCCCCCAATGGAAAATATTCAGATCCGGCAAACTCACAGGAAGTCTTTTCAGGACCCTACCAGAGACACAAACCACTGCTCAACAGCAACCTGAGCAGTTGCCTCTGTTCCGATCCCAAAATTTAGAACTTTCGCAGTCTGTGGTGATGAGAGTGTGGACTTAGTGCAAGTAGTGCGTCAAGAGGTGTCGGATGATGAGGAGACACGGTTGTCAGACATTGACGTTGTTGTCAGGGCAGTAAGTCCGAGGGGGGAGCAGAGTGAGGAATCGGAGGGAGAGCAGGTGGATGATGAGGTGACTGACCTGAGCTGGGTTGGTAAGCCTAGTCAAGACAGTGCTTCTGAGGGGGAAGCAAGTGCAGCACCAGAACAGGTTGGAAGAGGCAGTGGGGTGGCCAGAGGGAGAAGCAGGGCCAGAGCAAGTAGATCAGCAACTGTTTCACGGAGTGAAGCTCCCATGCCGAGGCCTAGATGTTTGCAAGTCTGGAGGTTCTTTAAAGAAAGTGAGGATGACCGACGGACGGTGGTGTGCAACTTGTGCCACACCAGGATCAGCAGGGGAGGCACCACTACCAGCCTAACCACTACCAGCATGCGCAGGAACATGACTCAATGGAACCAAGGCCGTTCACCTCCTGCAGATCACACCACTGCTCCTTCCCCTGTGTCACATGCTGGCTTTGCGAGTCAACCCCCCGCCCAGGACCCTGGCATGAGCGCCTCCCGCCCTACAACCACCCCTTCACCTCCACAATCCTCCACACCCTACACCAATGTGTCCCAGCGCAGCGTTCAGCTGTCTTTGCATCAGACATTGGAGCGGGGCCTACCTCGGTCACAGTTTCTCAGAATTATTATGCCTCTTCCTCCAACCCCTCCTCCTCCTCCTACTCTCAAATACAATCTGTGAGCACGGCGTCTTCAGTCAGTAGCTCTAGGCGCAGCAGCACTGCCGTGGATAAGCGCCAACAGGCTGTGCTGAAACTGCTAAGCTTAGGTGACAAGAGGCACACCGCCCAAGAGCTGTTACAGGGCATCACGGCACAGACCGATCTTTGGCTGGCGCCGCTGAAACTCAAACCAGGCATGGTTGTGTGTGACAACAGGCGTAACCTGGTGGCAGCTCTGCAACTCGGCAGACTCACACATGTGCCATTATACACCAATACTATTTCACAAAGTAACAACAACCCATATAAACACTGCATATAAAACCTGCCTGGCCCACGTGTTCAATCTTGTGGTTCAGCGGTTCCTCAAGACCTACCCCAATATACCACTCTCAGGGCAGTGCAACGGCGCTTACAACTGACAGCTCACCAACTGTTGTGCAACGTGCCCACACAATGGAATTCCACATTACACATGTTAGCAAGGGTTTACCAGCAGCACAGAGCGATTGTAGACTGCCAGATGACAACTTCCACAAGTACTGGTAGTCAGATTAGTCAGCTTCCTCAAGTCTACAATGAGGAGTGGACATGGATGTCTGATACCTGTCAGGTGTTAAGCCACTTTGAGGAGTCAACACAGATGGTCAGCGGCGATGCCGCCATTATCAGCGTCACCATCCAGCTTCTTTGTCTGCTGAAAAACTCACTGCTCAGCATGAGGTCAGAGACTTTGTGCTTGTCACAGGAGATGGGGGAAGAAGATACGTTGCTTGATAGCCAGTCCACCCTCAGGTCTGTTTCTCAGCGCATATTGGTGGAGGATGAGGAGGGAGAGGAGGAAGAGAAGGAGACTGTTAACGAGACTGAAGAGGGTACCTATGCTCATTCCTTCTTATCTGTTGAGCGTGTATGGGCTAAAGAGGAGGAGTTGGAGGAGGAGGAAATGGAGAGTCAGCCTATTGAGGAAAGGGAATTCTTGCGTGTTGGGACTCTTGCGCACATGGCTGACTTCATGTTAGGCTGCCTTTCCCGTGACCCTCGCATTTTTGACAACACCGATTACTGGGTGTTCACCCTCCTGGACCCCCGGTACAAGCAGAACTTTTCCACTCATTTCTGTAGAGGAGAGGAGTATGAGAGTGAATCAATATCAACAGTCCCTGGTGCACAAGCTGAAACTATCCTTCCCATCTGACACCGATAGCGGCAGAGGACGTAGTTCTATGGGCCAACTAGTGGGGGAGAGGGGGAGCAGGCAGCTTGTCAAGCACTGGAAGGGGAACACTCTCCAAGGCCTTTGCCAGTTTTATGTCAACCCAGCAAGACTATGTCACCGGTCCCCCAGTAGGGGGGAGGCTGTTTAGAAAGATGGTGAGGGAGTACCTAGCTGACCATACCAACGTCCTGCGTGATCACTCTGCTCCATACAACTACTGGGTTGAAAAGCTGGACACGACAACTGGCGCTGTACGCCTTGGAGGTGCTGGCCTGCCCAGCCGCTAGCTTGTTGTCAGAGTGGGTATTCAGTGCAGCTGGTGGCATCATCACTGATAAGCGTACACACCTGTCAACTGACAGTGATTATTGAAAAGAATAAAGCCTGGATTTCACCAGAATGCAAATCTCCACCGGGGGAAAGCCGCTCAACATGAAGATTCTTTATGTATTCTCTCCTCTCCTCCTCTTCGCACACAAACGCTGAGCCAACAGGCAATGTTTCTGAGGGCCAACTGGCGCTCTTTACAAACAATGTTTACGGAGGGCCACCTACAGGCCCTCTCTCCAATAAATTTTTTAGGAGCGTCAACTACAGACACTCAAAAACAATTTTACAGGAGGGTCAACTTCAGACATTCCAAATCAAATTTTTGGGAGGCTCACCTACAGCCATTTGACTGCAATCTCAGTCTGACCAAGGCATTGGTGGTGTCACCGCCATGCTGTATCAGTGTAAAATTTTATGTGCTTCACCTGCTACCGGAGTGTAACTTGGTCACTGTGGGTTCACCGCCATGCTGTATCAGTGTAAAATTTTATGTGCTTCACCTGCTTCCTGAGTGTAACTTGGTCACTGTGGGTTCACCGCCATGCTGTATCAGTGTAAAATTTTATGTGCTTCACCTGCTACCTCAACTAACTTGGTCACTTGTTGGTGTCAACACTAAAGTGCGGCTACTATACCGCAAACGACAGAATTGTTCACTGCACTGTAGTATATATAACTGAGAGAAAAAAAGGAATTTTTAGACTGCGGCTAATTTACCGCAAACCACTCCATTTTTCACTGGACTGTAGTACATATAACTGAGAAAATACGTATTTTATAGACTGACGCTGCTGTACAGCACACTACAGAATTGTTCACTGGACTGTAGCATATATAAATGAGAAAAAAAAAACAGTCTTCAAATGGCGGCTATTTTACCGCAAACCACAACATTTTTCACTGGACTATAATACATATAACTGAGAGAAAAAACGTATACCCTAGACTGACGCTACTGTACAGCACACTACATAATTGTTCACTGGACTGTAGTGTATAGAAATGACAGAAAAACGTATTCCCTAGACTGACGCTACTGTACAGTACACTACATAATTGTTCACTGGACTGTAGTGTATAGAAATGAGAGAAAAACATATTCCCTAGACTGACACTACTGTACAGTACACTACATAATTGTTCACTGAACTGTAGTGTATAGAAATTACAGAAAAACGTATTCCCTAGACTGCACTACAGATCTCAGCAAGCCAAGGTGCAGCAGCAGCAAAAATGAGTACTTTGGGCAATTTATTTTGGGTCTGTGTGGACCAGTGCTGTCCCTTCTGCCACCAGTCACTGTGTACAGTGTGCAGCCAAGATGGCGGTAGCTGCACTACAAGTCACAGCCAGCAACCAGAAGGAGACCAAAAAAAAAAAAAAAAAAAAAAAAAAAAAAAAAAAAAAAAAAGGTTCTTGTAGCCCTTAGAAGGGCTGTTGGGTTCTTTGTGGGTGATTCCTGCCTAACCAACATCTAAATTCAGGCCCTAACACTCTCCCTGACAGACAGCAGCTCTATCCCTAATCTCATGCAGACGGTGTATGACGCGAGCAGCGCAGGACCAGATTCTTATATTCCCAGGTCATCTGATCTGGCCAGCCAATCCCTGCTATCGACTTGTAGGGGCCCCTCGTGATGCTAGGAGGTACCAAAGACTCTCCTGCATGTTGATTGGCTGAAAAAAGGCGCCTAACATGCAGGAAGAGGAAGTTGCCATTTCCTCGAGGATCGCGATATGCTCGTCCGAGTAGCGAGCATATGCGAATACCCTAATGTTCGAACGAGCATCAAGCTCGGACGAGCATGTTCGCTCATCTCTATTTATGACGCTTTCCAATGAACTGGAACTTTTTCTCCTCTGTCTCCACCTATTTCTGTTTCTCTCTCTCTAATAGGACCTTACCTATGTCTTGTTCGCCCTCTTTCCTGACGTATTAGCTACAACGTAGTTGGCGCTGTGCTGATCATCATCTTCTGTCATTGCGTACGTAATCTCGCATAATTATCGAGATCTCGCGCATGCGTTCGCTCTTAGTCTCTATTCAGCACCTACAGTCATGGCCAAAAGTTTTGAGAATGATACAAATATTAATTTTTACAAAGTCTACTGCTTCAGTTTTTATAATGGCAATTTGCATATACTCCAGAATGTTATAAAGAGTGATCAGCTTAACAGCAATTACTTGCAAAGTCAATATTTGCCTAGAAAATTAACTTTATCCCCCAAAACACATTTCAACATCATTGCAGCCCTGCCTTAAGAGGACCAGCTAACATCGTTTCAGTGATTGCTCCATTAACACAGGTGTGGGTATTGATGAGGACAGGGCTGGAGATCAATCTGTCATGATTAAGTAAGAATGACACCACTGGACACTTTAAAAGGAGGCTGGTGCTTGGCATCATTGTTTCTCTTCTGTTAACCATGGTTATCTCTAAAGAAACACGTGCAGTCATCATTGCACCGCACAAAAATGGCCTAACAGGGAAGAGAATCGCAGCTAGAAAGATTGCACCTCAGTCAACAATCTATCGCATCATCAAGAACTTCAAGGAGAGAGGTTCCATTGTTGCCAAAAAGGCTCCAGGGCACCCAAGAAAGAAAGAAAAGCAAGCGCCAGGACCGTCTCTTAAAAGTGTTTCAGCTGCGGGATCGGGCTACCAGCAGTGCAGAGCTTGCTCAGGAATGGCAGCAGGCAGGTGTGAGTGCATCTGCACGCACTGTGAGGCGGAGACTCTTGGAGCAAGGCCTGGTCTCAAGGAGGGCAGCAAAGAAGCCACTTCTCTCCAGAAAAAACATTAGGGACAGACTGATATTCTGCAAAAGGTACAGGGAGTGGACTGCTAAGGACTGGGGTAAAGTCATTTTCTCTGATGAATCCCCTTTTTGATTGTTTGGGACATCTGGAAAACAGCTTATTCGGAGAAGACGAGGTGAGCGCTACCACCAGTCTTGTCTCATGCCAACTGTAAAGCATCCTGAAACCATTCATGTGTGGGGTTGCTTCTCAGCCAAGGGAATCGGCTCTCTCACAGTCTTGCCTAAAAACACAGCCATGAATAAAGAATGGTACCAGAATGTCCTCCGAGAGCAACTTCTCCCAACCGTCCAAGAGCAGTTTGGCGATCACAATGCCTTTTCCAGCATGATGGAGCACCTTGCCATAAAGCAAAGGTGATAACTAATTGGCTCAGGGAATAAAACAGAGATTTTGGGTCCATGGCCTGGAAACTCCCCAGATCTTAATCCCATTGAGAACTTGTGGTCAATCATCAAGAGACGGGTGGACAAACAAAAACCTACAAATTCTGACAAAATGCAAGCATTGATTGTGCAAGAATGGACTGCTATCAGTCAGGATTTGGTCCAGAAGTTGATTGAGAACATGCCAGGGAGAATTGCAGAGGTCCTGAAGAAGAAGGGTCAACACTGCAAATATTGACTTGCTACATTAACTCATTCTGTCAATATAACCTTTTGTTACAGAAATATAATTGCAATCATATTATCAGTATGTGATAAAAACATCTGACAAACACACATAAAAACCAGAGGGCAGCAGATCATGTGAAAATATAATATTTGTGTCATTCTCAAAACTTTTGGCCATGACTGTCCATCGTAGTACGCATGTCTAAGGACCATTTCGCTTAAAGCATCATTCTCCATATTTTACTTCTTGACTTCGCTCCTACCATCTGTATAATTTTGGTACTTCCATTATCAACTTGGGGAAATGGTGCTTATTACATTTTAGATGAAGTCAAGCAGCGAACATTAGTAATAAGCAGCAAACTATTAGTTCGCTCACTGATCATCTCCACTTTGATACGCTACTGACTTCGCTGCCTGCCCTACCAAATTAGTACACTACTCAATCTTCTCTATATTCCACCCAACTCCCATCACTGCCAAAACATATGGCTTTTTATTTTTAATAGCCTACATCTTAATTTAATTTATCTGATTTTCACAAGGGGGGTCCAGCCTAATATATTTGTATATGCCTTTTTTATTTTATTTTTATCAATGTAGTTGTCTACTTATTGGCAGCGGAAAAAGGACCTTATTTGTTAGGGGCATCAGTATGTGGGGAGGGTAGGAGGTTAACTATTATTTTATTTCTATTTTTATCTTGATTGTTTGACTTATTTTTGAAGATGGGCAACATTTTTTATTAAAGCTAATTTCCTTCTCTTCTGAATACTAATTGTATCTACATAATTTACAGTTGTTTTGCAGCTTTTACAAAAACGATACGTATGTAAACCCTTCATTCAGGCCTTGCGGAGATAGACTTTTTAGTCGATAAATCCAACGGGCTTCCTCTTGTTGTAATCTTTTATCGATGTCTCCCTGTCTTGGGCCTGTTGATAGTTTAGTTATACCCCAGATTTTTATCGTACTGTCATCTCCTTTGTGTACTTTCTGCATATATCTCTTCAGTGTTGTGTCTCCCTCCGTGTTTAGACTGCTAAGATGTTTGGATATTCCCCTTCTTAAATTCTTGAGTTGTTTTCCCAATATATAATTTTGGGCATCCACATTGAATGGCATAAACTACACCTGTCATTTTGCAATTAAATGTATTGTTTAATTTTATATTTTTCCCATCTACTGGGTTCTCAAACTCTTTAGTTTGCAAAAAATGCAGTCTCCACCCGGATAGGATCCCACTGTCGAGAGCCATGTTTGCTTTTGTGGTTTATTCCACTGAAAATAAAACAAAAAAAAAATAAAAGAGGAATATAAAGTCCTCTAGAATCCTAAACCAACAGTGGCAACATTTTATGCGATCCCTAAAGTGCATGAAAAGCAACATCCTATCCCAGGGAGACCTATAGTCTCAGGGAACCAGTAAAGGTATAAGTGGTTATGTGGATGAATTGATATCCCCATTTGTCCCCAGTCTAAGTTCCTATATTAAGAACACAAAGGATGTCCTTGTCAGGCTGCAGGACATACAAGTCAATACAACTACTAAGCTGGCGAGTTTAGATGTTGAAGCTCTTTACACAAGTATACAGCACCAACTGGGATTACAAGCTGTTAATTATTATTTAAGCACACGAGGAACACACAAGAGCACAATTCATTTATACTCACTTTATTGGAATTTTTGTTGCAACACAATTATTTTTTATTTGATGGACAATATTACCTACAAGTTACCGGGAATGCTATGGGTACGAAATGTGCACCGAATTTTGCAAACTTTTTTTTAGGGTGGTGGGAAGAACAAGAAGTATTCACCGATTTATTTTTTGAATTCACAAAACACAGTACTTTTTGGGGACGTTATATAGATGATGTGTTAATTTTATGGGAAGGCACCACTAATGAGTTTCATCAGTTTACAGAGCTTCTAAACAATAATAAATTGGGATTAAAGTTTACAGCGGAAATCCATGAGACTACCATTAACTTTCTAGATTTGACTCTTGTCCTGCAGCCTGACAGGACAATCCAAACAGAAGTTTACAGGAAGCCGACGGCAACAAACAATCTGTTGCACTGGCAGAGCTATCATCCTTTGCCCCTCAGGAAAGGCATTCCTGTGGGACAATACTTATGGGCTAAGAGAAATTGTTCTAGTGAGGAAGCATTTGAAAAGGAAAGCAAAGTATTATATGAGAGATTTTTATCTCGTAGATATCCCAAAAAGGTACTTCATAGAGCACACAGAAGAGCTAAAGCTATGGATTGTAATAGTCTATTAAATAACACCAAACGTAAAGACAACTCTCTAATATGATGTATAGGCACATATGATGTCCAATATCAAAAAGTCAAACAGATATTAGGAAAGTACTGGAATATCCTGAAAACTGATGTGGATTTAGTAGAAGTAATTCCATCATACCCATCAATAACTTATAGGAGAGGCAAAAACCTAAAAGAATGCTTGGTTCATAGCCATTTTCAGTGGAATAAACTACATAAGCAAACATGGCTCTCGACAGTGGGATCCTATCCGTGTGGAGACAGCATTTTTTGCAAAAAAATGTTGGCAACTAAAGAGTTTGAGAACCCAGTAGATGGGAAAAAATATAAAATTAAACAATACATTAACTGCAAAACGACAGGTGTAGTTTATGCCATTCCATGTGGATGCCCAAAATTATATATTGGGAAAACAACTCAAGAATTAAGAAGGAGAATATCCAAACATCTTAGCAGTCTAAACACGGAGGAAGACACAACACTGACGAGACATATGCAGAAAGTACACAAAGGAGACGACAGTACGATAAAAATCTGGGGTATAACTAAACTATCAACAGGCCCAAGACAGGGAGACATCGATAAAACATTACAACAAGAGGAAGCCCGTTGGATTTATCAACTAAAAAGTCTATCTCCGCAAGGCCTGAATGAAGGGTTTACGTACGTATCGTTTTTGTAAAAGCTGCAAAACAACTGTAAATTATGTAGATACAATTAGTATTCAGAAGAGAAGGAAATAAGCTTTAATAAACAATGTTGCCCATCTTCAAAAATAAGTCAAATAATCAAGATAAAAATAGAAATAAAATTTCCCTGGTCCTGTGGCTGAACCCACAGCATACATTACTTCTCTGGCTGAGGGAACAGAAAAGGACAGAGGCAGGTTGAGGACAGGTGAGCACACAGGGCCTGCTCCCGGGCCATGCCAACTAAGGGTTGTGTCTGACGAACCCCTCAAACCTTGACTGGGGGTCTCTGAAGTCATTTGGGACGAAGTCGAAGACCGAGTCAACCATTCAAGAAACGCTTGGTTGCTGGTCAAGACCCGACCGCTAGATGACACCAGGAGCTCTGGCCTCTCAATGTGACCCCTGCTGCCACCCCTCCTTACTCTGCTGCGACCTGTGCCTGCGCTAGAAACATTTAGGCCTCTGCCACTCCCCTGTGCAGGGCCTGTCACTTCTCTGCCTGACATGCTGTTTGATCAAATAAATAAAAAGGAAATTAAAACCCGCTACAAAGGGCTGTAATTGTCCTACTACAGCACCGAGCGAATAATACATTTTTTTCAACACTAATAGCTGCTAGAACACGTTACTATATAGAACTTTGGTGCTGTACGCTTACTAAAACTCTTTTTTTTAGAATTATACACGCTACAATGGGCTGTAATTTTCCCACTTTAGCACCGAGCAAATAATACGTTTTTTTGGCAACACTAATAGCTGCTAGAACACTTTACTATATAAAACTTTGGCGCTGTACGCCTACTAAAACTTTTTTTTTGAAAATTATACATGCTACAATGGGCTGTAATCGTCCCACTTCAGCACGAGCAAATAATTAGTTTTTTAGGCAACAGTAATAAATGCCAGTAGCTTTTAAAATATAGAACTTTGGTGCTGTAGGCCTACTAAAACTCTTTTTTTTAGAATTATACATGCTACAACAGGCTGTATCTCGCTTGTTGACGTGATGACATAATCGCGCTGGCCGGCATTGGGGAATCATACGTCACGGTGCGTGAGATTTCAGATCTTCAATAAAGATGGCCTCTTTGCATGCAAATGGTTGAGGTGAGTATGTATTTTTTTTGTTTTTACCGCCATGTCAGGGGAAATTGATTTGTTATCACAAAGAGTGAGGAAATCTGACTTCTCAGCAAATTGATCCGAATTTCAGGAAAATTTCAAAGTCAATTTGTTTGACTTGATTAGCTCTACACTAATTATATAGGTTCACCCATTTTGTGAATCCACGAGAAGATAAAATATGCTATATTATGTGATATTAGAGGTGTTCTTTTCTAGAAACATTACTTATTTTGGGAAAATATGGTGCTGTACAGTGAAATCTTTCACACTGGACTATCTACAGAGGCCTGACGAAGCATGTTTCTTTTGCCTACTGTGTCGTGGGAGCACAATCAACCAGGCATTTTGCCTTGATAATGAAATTTAGACAGAAGACCATGGCATAAAAATTTATTTTTGCCTTGGGTGATTGGAGCTTTGACATTATGGGGTGCCTATGGATCCATAAAACAAAGTCATAGAGATTCCTTGTGGCACTGCACAGGCTTCACGCACGTGGTTTTGTTGTATGCCTGAGGACTTCAGTTGTAAATGGAGGAGAAAAAGAAGTTATACGCAAATTGTGGAGAATTGTATTCATAGAAACGGAGGCTTGTAAATGCCTTTTGGAGTAAACAGACATCATTCTAATTCAACGACTAGCATAGAGCAGAAACATTACTAGTGTATACCCATTAAACATAAAATCAACCTCTTTTTGCTTCTGCTCCCTATTTATGTTTGAAGCTACAGAGCTATGGAAGACTTGTATTGCAGTCCTCAAAAGGAATCTCTCTAGAGTCATTTTGTTTCATTGCATTTCATCCTCCTTAGTGCTAATGTACTGCATTAAACATGAGGAATAAAAAAAGTTCTGATCCGTGTAATATACATCTTCACAAATAGAACATCAGTATTTTTTTTTTTTAAATGTGTTTACTGCATATCTAGTAATACACCTGCAGAGAAGAAGATGAAAGTATCTGACTTATTACGATTAGACAATGAAAAATTTAAAATACACATTTTATAAAGACTGGATAATTGAACTACAGTGCAGAATGCATGTGCTTTGTTCCCTTGTAGCAACATACCTAACATGAAACTCATCTCCAACCATTCTTCCTTAATAGCTTATACCTAAAATGCTTTAAAAAAAAAAAAAACAGAATTCCACTTAAATGATTAAAAGTTTTCTCGAAGTTTATAAAAGAACACAAACCTAAAAAAAAAACACATCTGAAAGCGACTGATGATAATACTTTGGAGTCAAGGTCATAAAGAAAATCTTAGCAGCAGGGAGCAAATCACTTATCTCAACTACAGAATAATTTTCCAAATATAAGCTACTTACCTGAGGTTAATATGCTTTTCTTCACATAAACACATAATGAATCCCATAATGGTGCATTAAGACTATTCTAATGAACATAGCTGATTTCATACACAATCCATTAAACCATCACACTGGTCAGCCATCAGCACTGCATTCACATTATCATAAGTAATTACAATGTAACACTGAGCACAATTAGTCCAGCAGGAATATAGTAATGCTTGTGGCCTAAGAGCTTTTATACAAGCTTATACAAGCTTCACATCCTCTGCTTCCCAGCAGAAAATTCAGGTTTATTTACATATGGAATTTCACATTGGCCTGCAATAACCATTTTTCATCTTTATTTTTATGTACATACATTTATATTAAAAATACCATAAAAGGTCATTCATGTACACACTGGGATAGTGTGATAGGGGTGTCTAGGGGTGAATAGGCTTAAGCAATATGTGCATATTATAGAGGCAGATCATAAGCGCATGACCGCACCATGCAGCTGTGCGATGCAACCGGGCTGCAGTCAAGTATGGTATGACCTCTACTAAAACTAATGCAGACTTAAACAGTAAACAGTTGGTCTTCAGTGGTTTATTAGAGCTTGTTGCAGCCCTTATGGTCGCCCATGCTGAGTGGTCGTACCCTTAGGCTTTATTCAAACGGGCAATATTTCTGTCCAGAGTTTAGCACCCATTCAATTGAATGGATACATTCACATGGGCAATTTTGCACCATCAGTCCATGCTGAAGTTCCATCTTTGTTCTTTCTTCTTGCAAAAATGACATCTGCGGGAAAAATGAACAGATTCCATACATGTGTCGTCTGTTTTCCAATAGTCCCATTCAATACCTGTACAGGAAGATCACCTGTCTCAAAGGAACCTTAGGTCCTGGGATGCTGGGAGTTTGAGTAACATGAGTCATGGTCAAGGAAATGTAGCCAATGGACTGCCTGACACCAACCTTATGGTTCATCTTTATGATATGTATACATTACCTAAATGTAGGTTAAACACCCCCTTCACTATTCCAGTCTGTAAATATACAACTCTTGCCATATGTATGGTATTTAGAGATGAGCGAACATGCTCGTCCGAGCTTGGTGCTCGTTCGAGCATTAGGGTACTCGTAACTGCTCGATGCTCGGACGAGTATCTCGCCATGCACGAGGTAATGGCAACTTCCGCATCGTGCTTTTTTGGCGCCTAAAAACACAGCCAATCACAAGCCAGGAGACTCTACAGTACACCCAGCATCACGTGGGGCCCTTACATGTGACCCTGGAATATACTACCGACTGGCCGCGGCGCTCGGCTCAGATGCCGTCTGGATGTCGTTAGGGATAGAGCTGCTGCCTTTCAGGGAGAGTGTTAGGGCCTGCATTTAGTTGTCTGTTAGGCAGGGATCACCCACAAAAAACCCAACAGCCCTTCTAAGGGCTAGAAGACATTTTATTTATTTTTTTTTTGTCACTTGGCTGGCTGGCACTAGTAGTGCAGCTATCGCCATATCTAACCCTGTTTTTTTTTTTTTTGTTCTATCTCAGTGATACAAATCCATTGCACACAGCACTGTGGAACCATTCTGTGTGTCACAGTTCAGCACTGACTCACTCCAATCCATATATACTGTCCAGGTGACACTTTCTGTACATCACACAATACAACCAAGTCATTTGCTACCAATATCATCTACCGCTTGATCCAGAAAATTCTCTGTGTGACATTTGTCTGGGTCACAGACTAAATAGCCACCGTTAACAGGGTGTCAGTCAGTTCTACCATATTTCATGCACGTCACGTTCCCAAAAAAACAAAATATAAAAAAAAAAAAAAATTATTATTTCAGTTGTTTTAGCTCAGTGATACAAATCCATTTTACTCAGCTGCCTGTAACCTTTCTGTGTGTCACAGTTCAACACATTCGCTCCCATCCGTATATACTGTCCAGGTGACACTTTCTGAACGTCACACAATACAACCAAGTCATTTGCTACCGATATCATCTACCGCATGATATAGAAAACTCTCTGTGCGACATTTCTCTGGGTCGCAGACTAAATAGCCACCGTTAACAGGGTGTCAGTCAGTCCTACCATAGTTCCTGCATGTTACGTTCCCAAAAAAACAAAATTGTAAAAAAATATAAAAAAACAAATATAAAAAAATATATATATATTTTTTCAGTTGTTTTAGCTCAGTGATACAAATCCATTTTACTCAGCTGTGTGTAACCTGTGTGTCACAGTTCAGCACACTCGCTCCCATCCGTATATACTGTCCAGGTGACACTTTCTGTACGTCACTTAATTCTACCAGACTGAACAAGTTTGTGGGTTTCAGTACACCAGGCCCGTTTAATATTTTTTTTTATATCATACACTTATATACAAACAATGTTGAACCCCAGGGCGAAGGGTCGAGGACGAGGGCGTGGGCATTCAATTACTGCAGGGGGCAGAGGCCGTGGTCCTGGGCAGGGGGAGACAGTACCTGCTGATGAGGGAGCTGTGGAACGCCGCAGAGTTACACTCCCTAGCTTCATGTCTCAACTTACAGGGACACGTGGTAGAGGACTGTTGAAACCACAACAGTGCGAACAGCTGATCTCGTGGATTGCGGACAATGCTTCAAGTAATTTGTCCACCAGTCAGTCTCCCACGCAATCCACCCACGTTACCCAAGGGAGCACTCCTCTGGCTCCTCCACCTCAACCTCCTTCCCCCCCCAGTCTGCCCCCTCCCAGGAAAATTTGGAATGTGATCCGGCATACACTCAGGAACAGTTTTCTGGACCCTTCCCAGAGTCACAAACCACTTCTCAGGTTGCTGCTGACCTCGTTCCCGATGCCCAAGTTTTCCAACTGTCGCAGTCTGTGGGTGATGATGATGATGACAATGTTGAGTTAGTGGAAGAAGTTTGTAAAGAGGTGTCAGACGATGAGGAGACACGGTTGTCAGACAGTGGTGAAGTTGTTGTTAGGGGAGGAATTCAGAGGGGGGAGCAGACTGAGGAATCGGAGGATGACGAGGTGACTGACCCAAGCTGGGTTGATATGCCGAGTGAAGACAGTGCTTCTGAGGTGGAGGCGAGTGCTGCACCAGAACAGGTTGTAAGAGGCAGTGGTGTGGCCAGAGGGAGAAGCAGGGCCAGAGCTGGTGCATCAGCAGCAACTGTTTCACGTAGTGAAGCTCCCATGGCGAGGCCTAGATGTTCGCAAGTCTGGAGGTTCTTTAAAGAAAGTGAGGATGACCGACGGACTGTGGTGTGCAACCTGTGCCACACCAGGATCAGCAGGGGTGCCACCACTACTAGCCTAACCACCACTAGCATGCGCAGGCATATGAGTGCTAAACACCCCACTCAATGGAACCAAGGCCGTTCACCACCTCCTGCGGGTCACACCACTGCTCCTTCCCCTGTGTCACTCGCTGCCTCTGCTAGTGAACCCCCTGCATCACTCGCTGCCTCTGCTAGTCAACCCCCTGCCCAGGACCCCGGCACGAGCGCCTCCCGCCGGAAAACCACACCTTCGCCTCAATGATCCTCCACAGTGTCCACCAATGTGTCCCAGCGCAGCGTTCAGCTGTCTTTACAGCAGACGCTGGAGCGCAAGAGGAAATACAGTTCCACCCACCCACATGCCCAAGCCCTCAACGTCCACATCTCCAAATTGCTTAGCCTGGAGATGCTGCCCTATAGGCTGGTAGAGACCGAGGCCTTTCGCAATCTCATGGCGGTGGCTGCCCCTTGGTATTCCGTCCCCAGCAGCCACTATTTTTCCCGATGTTCCGTCCCAGCCCTACACCAGCACGTGTCGGAGAACATCATCCGTGCCCTGACCAACGCTGTTTCTGAGAAGGTCCACCTAACCACGGACACGTGGACAAGTGCTGCCGGGCAGGGACACTATATCTCACTGACGGCACATTGGGTTAACTTGGTGGAGGCTGGGACCGAGAATGACCCTGGGGCCGCTCATGTACTGCCCACACCGAGGATTGCGGGGCCTACCTCGGTCACGGTCTCTCAGACGTACTATGCCTCCTCCTCCTCCTTCGACCCCTCCTCCTCCACCGAATTACCATCCGTTGGCACGGCCCCTTCAGTCGGTAGCTCTAGGCGCAGCAGCAGTGCCGTGGCTAAGCGCCAGCAGGCGGTGCTCAAACTGCTGAGCTTAGGTGACAAAAGGCACACCGCCCAAGAGCTGTTACAGGGCATCACGGTGCAGACCAATGTGTGGCTGGCACCGCTGAACCTCAAGCCAGGCATGGTTGTGTGTGACAACGGGCGTAACCTGGTGGCGGCTCTGCAACTCGGCAGACTGACACATGTGCCATGCCTGGCCCACGTGTTCAATCTAATAGTTCAGCGGTTCCTCAAGACATACCCCAATCTGTCTGATTTGCTCACCAAGGTGCGCCGCATCTGTGCCCATTTCCGCAAGTCGAGCACAGATGCTGCCACTCTCAGGGCAGCACAGCGCCGCCTACAACTGCCCGCTCACCGACTGTTGTGCGACGTGCCCACGAGATGGAATTCCACATTAAACATGTTATCCAGAGTTTACCAGCAGCGCAGAGCGATTGTAGACTGCCAGATGTCATCTTCCACCAGAACTGGTAGTCAGGTCTCTCAGATTCCTCAAGTCTACAATGAGGAGTGGACGTGGATGTCTGATATCTGCCAGGTGTTGAGCAACTTTGAGGAGTCAACACAGATGGTCAGCGGCGATGCCGCCATTATCAGCCTCACCATCCCGCTGCTTTGCCTGTTGAAAAACTCACTGCTCAGCATCAAGTCGGATGCTTTGCGCTTGTCACAAAAGACGGTGGAGGAAAATACGTCGCTTGATAGCCAGAGCACCCTCCGGTCTGTTTCTCAGCGCCTATCGGAGGAGGGGGGGATGAGGATGAGGAGGAAGAGGAGGAGAATGTCGGCGAGACAGTAGAGGGTACCAGTGCTCAGTCCTTAACTCTTGAGCGTGTATGGGCTGAAGAGGAGGACGAGGAGGAGGAGGAGGAAATGGAGAGTCAGGTCAGTGAGGAGAGGGAATTCTTGCGTGTTGGGACTCTGGCGCACATGGCAGACTTCATGTTAGGCTGCCTATCCCGTGACCCTCGCGTTAGAAGAATTTTTTCCAACACCGATTACTGGGTGTTCACTCTCCTGGACCCACGGTACAAGCAGAACCTTTCCACTCTCATCCCTGCAGAGGAAAGGAGTATGAGAGTGAATAGGTATCAACAGGCCCTGGTGCACAAGCTGAAACAATTCTTCCCATCTGACGCCGCTAGCGGCAGAGGGCATGGTTCTGTGGGCCAAGTAGCGGGGGAGAGGAGGCGAGCAGGCAGCTTGTCCAGCACTGGCAGGGGAACGCTCTCCAAGGCCTTTGCCAGTTTTATGTCACCCCAGCAAGACACTGTCACCTGTCCCCAGTCTAGGCAGAGTAGGGGGGAGCTGTACAGAAAGATGGTGAGGGAGTACCTAGCTGACCATACCAACGTCCGTAGCGATCACTCTGCTCCATACAACTACTGGGTTTCAAAGCTGGACACGTGGCCTGAACTGGCGCTGTACGCCTAGGAGGTGCTGGCCTGCCCTGCCGCTAGTGTGCTGTCAGAGCAGGTATTCAGTGCAGCTGGTGGCGTCATCACCGATAAGCGTACACGCCTGTCAACTGAGAGCGCTGACAGGCTGACGCTTATTAAAATGAACAAAGCCTGGATTTCACCGGAATTCAAATCTCCTCAGGGGGAAAGCAGCTAAAGATTTAAATAACTTATGTATCCGATTCCTCTTCTCTACTCCTGCTCCTACTCCTCCTCCTCCTCCTCCTCCATATCGTCTTTGCCTAACGCTGACCCAAAAAACGCCATTTTTTAGAGGTCCAACTGGCACTCTTTTAGCACAATTTTTCCAGAGGTCCACCTACAGGCCCTCTCTCTCTTGTTCCGGAGGTCCACCTACAGGCCCTCTTTCCAAACAATTTTTCCGGAGGTCCACCTATAGGCCCTCTCTCCAAACAATTGACGTCTTTTTCCTATCTTTCTCTCTCTCCAAACTATTTTTCCGGATAGCTGCCATATACGGTATTAAACTGAGAATACGGAGAACACATGCTACACTTGATCAAGTTCATAATTTACGACTGTACCGGTTGATGCAACAGTTTTCAAAAATCCATTCTGGCTGTTGTCACCACCACACACGCTAGCCCAGGGGGCACTCAACTGGCTCTTCCAGCGAAACCTCCTTCCCCCCAGCCTGCCCCCCACCTACAGGCCCTCTCTCCAAACAATTGACATCTTTTTCCTATCTTTCTCTCTCTCCAAACTATTTATCCGGATAGCTGCCATATATGGTATTAAACTGAGAAGAATACGGAGAACACATGCTACAGTTGATCAAGTTCATAATTTACGACTGTACCGGTTGATGCAACAGTTTTCAAAAATCCATTCTGGCTGTTGTCACCACCACACACGCTAGCCTAGGGGGCACTCCTCTGGCTCTTCCAGCGAAACCTCCTTGCCCCAGCCTGCCCCCCCCACCTACAGGCCCACTCTACAAACAATTTAGCCAGATAGGGGACGTATCAGAAGTTGCACTCATGTTTGTTTTTGTTCTTCTTTTATCTGCCTCCTGACCTGTGATAGGCAGAGCATGGACATGTCCCCTTAGCTGCAGTGGGAAAAACACTCCCCTGGCCAGAGCAAGCTCTTTTTCCGTTTTCCGTGTTCGAAAAATCCATTAAATATAGGGTCCCAAGATAGGGGACGTATACGGTATTAAACTGAGAAGAATCCCGGGTAGGGGGACGTATTAGATATTGTACTGATTTTGAATTGCCGGTTGATGCTAAATTTTTATGTTGGGGTCCTGTGTCGTCATTCTAACTCCATCTGGTTGTTGTCACCACCACACACGCTATCCCAGGGGGCACTCCTCTGGCTCTTCCAGCGAAACCTCCTTCCCCCCAGCCTGCCCCCCCCACCTACAGGCCCTCTCTCCAAACAATTTACGTCTTTGTCCTATCTTTCTCTCTCTCCAAACCATTTTTCCGGATAGCTTCCATATACGGTTTTAAACTGAGTAGTATACATACCACAGTTGATCAATCTCATAATTTACGACTGTACCGGTTGATGCTAAATTTTTAAGTTGGGGTCCTGCATCGTCATTCTAAATCCATCCAGCTGTTGTCACCACCACACACGCTAGCCCAGGGGGCACTCCTCTGGCTCTTCCAGCGAAACCTCCTTCCGCCCACCTACAGGCCCTCTCTCCATACTATTTACCCGGATAGGGGACGTATTAGATATTGTACTGATGTTTTTGTTTTCTTCTTTTAATTGCCTCCTGACCTGTGATAGGCAGAGCATGGACACGTCCCCTTAGCTGCAGTGGGAAAGACACTCCCCTGGCCAGAGCAAGCTCTTTTTCCGTTTTCCGTGTTCGAAATATCCATTAAATATAGGGTCCCAAGATAGGGGACGTATACGGTATTAAACTGAGAAGAATCGATACCATACGGGTTAAAGCAACAGTTTTCCCAAATCCAGTCCGGCTGTTGTCACCACCACACACGCTAGCCCAGGGGGCACTCCTCTGGCTCTTCCAGCGAAACCTCCTTCCCCCCCACCTACATGCCCACTCTCCAAACAATTTTCCCGGGTAGGGGGACGTATTAGATATTGTACTGATTTTGAATTGCCTCCTGCGATAGATGGGAATCGAACCCGCATCAACTGCTTGGGAAGTAGCTATGCTCACCACTATACCACCAGCAGGCACAGCAACTGATAAGAACAGATACTAAACTTGATTTTAGCTGCAGTGCCAGCATGAGTAGTGGTGTCACCTGCAGGCGGTGATGGACCTTCGTTGCACCTAGTTGGGTGCTTCCCTAACATGTGATGGGCATGTGCCTCGCCTTTCTTGGTCTGGGTGAGCACAATTGCCATGAGGGTAACCACCAGGCTGTTGCCTGAGAATTTGGGGTAATGGTGGGATTAAGCAGCCTCAGAGGCATCCATGCATGCTGCCCCTGCTGTTTCCTGTCCATTTCCGTGGTGTTTCCATCATTTTCTGATGTTTCCAGGTTTTCACCCAGCCTTCCCTAGGCAGAGCCTTGGTCCCCCGCAAAAATGCTCCAGTCTCCCATTGACTTAAATGGGGTTCGTTATTCGAAACGAGCACCCGAGCATCGGGAAAAGTTCGACTCGAATAACGAGCACCCGAGCATTTTAGTGCTCGCTCATCTCTAATGGTATTTTTTAAACTAATTATAGTACATAAGGATACAGGAAAATGTGAAATTCCTTATCTTAAAAGCCTAAATTTTTGGCTGGGAAACATAAACCATGTAACTTGCTGTATAAAAGCTCTAAAAAAGGACTTTGGCAGAGCTAAGCTGCAGTAACTCAGCATGGCCACATCACAGTGGATGAAGCTGTGATTTTAGCTCTTCCCTGTGTGTTTACTTATGTGTCAAAAGCCACACAAATTGGATGGTTGGTGGGGGTGCAGAAAGTCAGTCCCCTATAAACTGATATTGAAGACTTATCCTAAAGAAATATCATCAATATCTAGAACCCCAACAATCCTTTTAAGAATTTTACATAATATTATTATAATTTTACATTTTACAAAACTCTACATGAAAGTGCCATAAATCCAGTAATTCCTACCATGAAGCTTGAAATGACTTGTTTTCCACGGTAGATAAGCAATCATACTTGAAGATACTTACATATGATCACTCATGCCTTCTAGAGAATAAGAGTACTGAAAGTAAATTGCTTTACTGGTATCCTCAATGGGCATGTTCTTCAACATCAAGAAACAGGAATTTTTTATGTAAAGTGATATACATGCTAGCATCATTTTTAATTATGCAAATACAGCCATTCAGTTTAGTTTTATGAGCTTCATTATTTAAATGAGTTTTAATGTTAAGTGCAGCTTCTGGGCAATTCATATATTCTTGAGAATCATGAAACTATTGTAATTGAACCCATTCAAAACTGTGTGCCCTTTAAAGTCCTTCTAGAAATGATACAAAACAGTTTATTAAGTCTTTTCTTACCTAATATAAATAGGTTTTATATACTGAAACAATAGAAAAACCATTCATATACTGTAAGTAATTAGTGGATGATAAAGGAATACATTTTCCAATTTCTTGGCTTTCAACAGGTACCTACATCTCAATGAAAGTTTTAAAATATAATTTATCACAATAAATAATTTTTACTGTTTCAGCTTACCATACCACCACAGCATGTGTACACAAAGTTTACCAGATTTAGTGGCCCTATTTGTTGTGTAATAGCCATTAATATAAACTAGGACATATTTAAATTATATCATGACTAGAGATGAGCGAATATATTCGTAAAGATTCGTTATCCGCACGGATATTTGCGTACTCGTAAGTCGAATAGCGTGTGAAATTCGTGTTTTTTTTTTTTAACTCCTCCCTGCATGTTTAGTGCCTATTTCTTAGCCAATTAGCCAGGGAACTCCTGCCATGACCTACTACCTTTTCTACGTGTCTAGGAGTGATTGGCTGCCTGCATCAGGTGGCGTGCTATTATATATATGCATACGCCTGGGCCTCGGATCACACACCTTGTGGTTTTAGGAGAGGGAAAGAGTGTGCGTGTGAAAGGGAGAGTGAAAGCGTACAAAATAGGAGAATATTTGTTTCTATTAGGCAGGGAATTGCATTTGTGACCTAAAAGTCTTTTTTAAGACTACAATCCAGCTACAGAAGTGCAAATCATATTTCTGCAAGCAGCCCAGCATAAATATACTGCAGTCTGTAGAGTCATTGTCTGACCCTACAGATATAGAATACCCTCCAGTGTTGCTTGCTGTAATCTGTGCTGTACATCATACATTATGTGCCCTCACAGTGTCATATAGTGTGTGATACTGTAAGGCATCTATTCTAATAAAGCTGATACGTACATTAGTATAGTGTGTATACTGTGGTGCGTATTGTGCGTGCATAATAGCATTTTGTGCACACGTGTGCAAGCTAACTTCATACATCCTATACTTATATAGACGTGTGTGTATATATATATATATATATATATATATATATATATATATATATATATATATATAATGGAGAACACCAGGGGCAAGGCTAAGTAGAGGTGGGAGACGTGGGCGTGGAACTGGTGTGGTGGGCAGAGGCGGTGCCCGTGGTAGTTTGCGGGGTGACACTGTGCATGCTGCTGTGGGAGCAGTTGAAAGACGCCAATTCAAGATGCCTGCTTTTCTGCTTGCAGGGCCGCAGGGTACACCTTTGACCAACCCCCAAGAGCAAGAGAATGTGCTGGAATGGATGGCGGAGAGCACATCCAGCCATATGTCTACTGCCCCGTCTTCCAGCCAGTCCACTCATGACAGCCAGGTCCTCCACCTCGTCCTCCTTCTCCCCAGCCTGGATCCTCCACGGTCCAATCTCATGTGGAGACTTACTCACTGGAACTCTACAGTGAACCCTTTCCTGATGTGCTACCGGAGGAGATTCTCTGCCCCAATTCGCAATAGCTGGTGCTGTCTCAGGGTGATGAGGGTGGGGATTTACCTGTGGCATCTGAGGAGGTGGTGGATGATGATGAGACACAGGTGTCAGGGGGAGAGATAGTTGGCAGGGAAGTAAGTCAGAGTGGGGACTCTGAGGAAGAGTGATGAGGGGGCAGATTCGACTTGGGTGGATCAGGCATAGGAAGAAAGCGGTTCTGAGTGTGAGGCAACATCAGCACCACAACCGGTTGGGAGAGGCAGTGGGCTGGGCAGAGGGAGAAGCAGGGCCCGATCTACTACTTCCCCAAGTGTTCCCAGGGGTCAAGCTACAGTGCGCAAAGCTCGATACTCTGTAGTTTATTTTATGGATGAAGAGGGCGATCGACGGGTAGCGGTGTGCAAACTGTGCCACACCAAGATTAGCAGGGGAGTCAACAAAAATAACCTGACCACAAGTAGCATGCGCAAGCATTTGGAGAAGAAACACCCCACTAAGTGGTTGGCACTCCAGTCAGCTGGTGACAGTGACACTGCTGCTTCAGCCCCTGTGTCACATGCTGTCAGTGACCTAGTAGCCCCCGGCCGGAAAGCTCCAGCCTCCAGCCCTGCAAGGACCCCTGCAACTCCATGTCCCTCCCCTGCCTCCACTCATGTGTCCCAGCGCAGTGTTCAATTGTCACTACAGCAGACCTTTGACCGCAAGCACAAGTACACAGCCGTCCACCCCATGCACAAGCCTTCGTAAACTGCTGAGCCTGGAGATGTTGCCGTATAGGCTTGTGGAAACGGAAGGTTTTCGCAACCACATGGAGGTGACAGCACCCCATTAATCGGGTCCCAGCCGCCACTATTTTTCCCACTGTGCCGTCCCCGCCCTACACCGCCACGTGTCGGATAACATCATCCGTGCCCTCAGCAACGCGGTTTGTGGGAAGGTCCACCTAACCACAGACACGTAGACAAGTACCGGTGGGCAGGGACACTACATCTCCCTCATGGCACATTGGGTGAACCTGGTGGAGGCTGGGACTGAGTCTGACCGTGGGCCTGCTCATGTGCTACCCACACCCAGAATTGCCGGACCAACTTCGGTGTCTGTTTCACCCAAACATTACGCCTCTTCCTCCGACCACCCCACCTTCACCTCCCCCTCCAAAAGAGTGTTGATGGCCACATCGCAGAGTGTCAGTAGCTTAATGCACAGCAGCACAGAGGTGGAGAAGTGTCAGCAGGCCTTGCTGAAACTGCTTAGCTTGGGCGACAAGAGGCATACGGCTCAAGAGCTGTTAGAGGGCATCAGGGGGGGAGACGACTGTGTGGCTTGTGTCGCAGAACCTGCAACCAGGTCTGGTTTTATGTGACAATGGGCGTAACCTGGTGGCGGCTGTGAAACTTGGTGGACTCACACACGTGCCATGCATGGCCCACATACTAAACATAGTGGTCCAGCGGTTTCTTACGACCTACCCCGAGCTTGCTGTGTTGCTCACTAAAGTGTGCTGCATCTGTGCACATTTTAGGAAGTCCACCACAGATGCTACCACCCTCAGGACAGTGCAACAGCGGTTACAACTCCCTGTTTACCGGCTGCTGTGTGACGTTCCCACACATTGGAATTCAGCGTTGCAAATGATAGCCAGGGTGTACCAGCAGTGAAGGGCAATAGTAGACTGCCAGCTGACAGCTTCCCAGAGAGGTTCCTCAGGTGTATAATGAGGAGTGGACATGGATTTCTGGCATCTGCCATGTCTTAGGCCCCTTTGAGGAGGCAACACATATGGTTAGCGGCGATGCGGACATCATCAGCGTCACCATCCCGCTGCTGTGTCTCATCCAAAAATCCTTAAAGAACTTAATATCAGAGGAATTAGGCATGTCACAGGAGATGGGGAAGACAGTACGTTGTTTGCCAGCCAGAGCACCCTCACATCAGTTTCGCAGAGCAAATTACAGGAGGAGGAGGAGACTCTAGGCCACACTGCAGGGGGCGATTCGATGACAGCAGTTCAGCGGGTATGGGCTGAGGTAGAGGTAGAGGAGGAGGCGGAGATGGATAGTCAGTCGATTGAGGAGAGGGAAGTGTTGCGCTGTGGGACTGTGCCTCACATGGCTGACTTTCTGCTAGGCTGCCTTTGTCGCGATCCTCGCGTGAAGACCATTCTGGCCACCAATGATTACTGGGTGTACACCCTCCTAGACCCACTGTGTAAGGACAATTTCCCCATTCTAATTCCTGTGGAGGAAAGGACTACAAGGGTCAATTCATACCACAAGGCCCTGGTGCAAAAAATGCTACAAGCATTTCCATCTGACACCGCTAGTGACAGGGGACGGACTGCAGTGGGCCAAGAAATAGGGGAGAGGAGGGGAAAAGGCAGCGGGTCAAGCAAGGGCAGGGGTACACTGGGTCAGGCCTTTGCCAAGTTTTTGTCACCCCAGCCAGAGTGTACCACCTGTCCACAGGTTAGGCAGAGTAGGGCGGAACTGTACCGCAAGATGGTGAGAGAGTATGTCGCAGACCAGACCAGCGTCCTGAGCGATGATTCCACGCCATACAATTATTGGCTGTCCAAGCTGGACAAATGGCCTGAACTGGTGCAGTACGCCTTGGAGGTGCTGGCCTGCCCTGCCGCTAACGTACTGTCGGAAAGGGTCTTTAGTGCTGCTGGGGGGATAATCACCGAAAAATGGACCTGCCTGTCGACTGACAGCGCCGACAGGCTGACGTTCATCATGATGAACAAGTCGTGGATATCCCCCCACTTCTCTTCCCCACCGCAGGATAGCAGCTGAAGTCCATAAGAGCCCTTGTATCCTCTTCCTACTCCTTCGCCGCCTCCTTCTCTATCACAGTTGCTGAAGACACAATATTTAAGTACGGCCAACAGGCTCTCTAAATTCAATATTTACGGAGGCCCAAAAGGCTCTCTAAAATCAAATTTTTGCGCAGGGCCAACAGCCTCTCTAACCAAAATTTTTAAGGAAGGCCAACAGCCTCTCTCAACTGAATTTTTACTCAGGGCAAACAGCCTCTCTAACCAAAATTTTTACGGAAGGCCAACAGCCTCTCTAGACACAATTTTTACGGAAGGTCAACAGGCTCTCTAGACACAATTTTTATCGAGGACAAACAGACTCTCTACAAAAAATTTTTACGGAGGGACAACAGGCTCTCTACACACAATCTTTACGTCAGGGCACAAAAGACCTGTTGCTCGCCTACTGTCTCTCTCCAAAAACTTCATTCTGAGGCCATTTTAGTGGCTATTTAAAATTGTAGTTTTCCGGTGTTTCACCTACTGTCTCTATTCCAAAATTTCTGCCTGAGGTCCAAGTACTACTGGCTTTTGAAAATTCTCCTCCCCCTCCTCCGCTGCGCCTACTGTCTCTCCAAAAAACTTCTTTCTGAGGCCCAACTACTGTGGTACTGGATTGATCCAGGTGCAGGTGACCAGACTTCAGCATGTCAGCATTGATCACTGGGTCAGTCCGCTACCAGTGTCCGCCACCTTACAGCAGACATTCACATCCTGTCACCCAGCTTTCCCATGTATGATGTTGTAAAATCTGAGTTGATCTAAACATAAGTGATAAATCCTGACACACATGACTATTAACTTCTATTAGATCATAATCACCCAGTTTTCTTAGAGTCCTGATCAACAAGTTGTCATTCAAAAATCTCAGAAAGTTGAGTGACAGCTTCTCTATGCTTGCAAGTGGTAATGGTTTTACGGTCTTGAATTCATACGCAACAGCGTATAGGGTAAATTATACGTAGCAATAGCGTACACTTTATCAGACAAGGTCTCTGCCTGCTCCATGCATGCTGCCCCTGGTGTTCCCTATCCATTTCCGTGGTGTTTCCATCACTTTCAGAGGTTTTCAGGCGTTTAGGCAACCTAGCCTCCGAAGAACTTGGGTCCCCTGCAAAAAATGCTCGTATCTCCCATTGACTTCAATAGGGTTCGTTATTCTGTACGAATATACGAACTTGTGGAAAAGAGCACACGAGCATTTTAATATTCGCTCATCTCTAATCATGACCATTTATCATAAGCTGATTTGAATAGTTCTCTAAATGCAATGAATTATACAAAGATTAAAAATAGAATGTATTAGTGACATTACAGCAACTGTAGTGAATGTTATAGCGAAAAGTATTTTTTTCCCCCCTAAAATCTGGTAGGAGGACTAATGTACTTATTGCCAGGAGGGAGGATATAGCACTATACCACTACCCCAAACACCTCCTGTTTCTAAATGTTACCCGACTCCACCAAACTTTAAAACATACTATACACTATACACATACAGGATATTTTTTTCTTAGCCATGGAGAGCCACAGCCAATAGGGGAGCAAGACAAGCCACCATGCCTCCCAAAGTGCCCTCATTAGTGTCATTGCTGACCCAATAATGCTCCTATATTGTGCAAATTAATAATGCCCACCATAGTACACCCAGTATTAATAAGTTATCACTATAGCACCCCTTGTATTAATAAGGCACCCCTATAGAAATCCCAGTAGTATTAAGTCCCATCGATAGTGCCCTCATTAGTTATATTGCCCCTATGGTGCCCCCACTATTTATAATGCCCCATATAGTGCCACAGTAATTTAAATACCAATTATATATTGCCCTCAGTAGTTAAATTGCCTCCTATACGGCCCCCAGTCCTCACAGTGCCTCCTGTAGTGCCCCAGACCTTACAGTGTCCCTTGTAATGTCCTCAGACAGTATAGTGTCTCTAGACCTCATAGTGTCCTCTTTCTGTGCCCATAATCCTTAAACTGCTCTTTAATTCCGCTCCAAACAATTTCCACTCCATCCCTCCCATTATACCGAGAAGAAGAAAAAAAAAAAAAAGACAAAAAAGAAGGTAGAACATTAAATAAATACAGTAGGTTGAAAAACTGGAGGCATCTCTAAAACACCCTTAACCAAAACCAAATCTGGATCAGGAGATGGTAGGTGTGAAGGGAAGGCATTTCAAATAGCATTTGTAGGTTGATAGCCCTACATCTGGTGAAATAGCTATACTTGGGCCCTCTACTTACCTTCTAATGATGTAATATGCTCCTATATCTGATTACAACATGATCCATAGAGTATATCATATTTTTTATTTATTTTTTATAAGACACACTTTTATCCTCCAAAAGTGGGGAGAAAATGTCAGTGCATCTTATAAGAAAAATATTAAAGAGCACTTCCATTCCGTTTATTAGTACAGTAGGACTGGGATTAAGTCATTTTGTGCTCCACCTTACAGCATCGAAAAATGGACTATGTCTGCCAATGTCTTGCATACTGGATTTCCATAGTGCATCTATATGGAACCCACCTCCAAGTTAGTATGTCTCATCCTTAACTGGTGCACAGGATTTGGTAGATGGCCTCTTGATGAATTTGGGCATGACTGGGATTGTTAGATCTGCATCCTTTATAACTTATCCACACAAAGTTATGCATGAACCATGTACAAATGTCCCTGCCAGTCCATATCACAGATCTATATGTAGCCCAAGTAACACTGTATGATCTCATGTTCTGTATAACACAAATCTTTAATGAGACACTACCAGGTCTAAAATTAGTGATTTAGACCTGATTAGAGTTTTAACCTAACTCTATATCATTTATAGCACTGTAAGTAATATAATATCATACCGTGACACAAGTTGAAGATGAAAGGCATAGGTGAAGAATGAAACACACTTTTCAACATTTTAAGCAATATTTGTGTATTATTTTGGTTTTGTAAGACTTTAGAGTGAAAGATAAAAGGAGTATCTTGCAAAAGTATGGAAACCCAGGGAGACCTGAGAGCTCAGATTTCTTTGACCAAGATCTAAGTGCTTAAATAGCCTTTTAGAGTTAAGGCTTGATTGCTATTATTGTTAGGAAAGGCCAGGTGATGCAAATTTCAGAGCATTATAAATATGTACTAAGACTCCTCTAACCTAGCCCCAAAAAATTGCAGCAAGGGATTCTTCTAAGCAGTTTCAGGTTGCCAAATGTAATTAAGAAATGACAGTTAACAGGAACAGTGGAGGTCAAGAGAAGGTCTGGAAGGACATGAAAAATTTCAGAGACAGCTGCTCGTACGATTGCTAGAAAGGAAAATCAGAACGTCCGCTTGACTGTAAAAGACCTTCAGGGAGATTTAGCAGCCTCTGCAGTTGTGGTACATTGTTCTACTGTTCAGCGACACCTGCAAAATATGGCTTTCGTGGAAGAGTCATTAGAACAAAACATCTCCTGCATCCTCACTACAAAATTAAGCATCAGTAGTGTGCAAAAAAACATCTAAACAAGCCTGATGCATTTTGGAAACAAGTCCTGTGGACTGAGGAGGTTAAAACAGAATTATTTGGCCACAATGAGCAAAGGTATGGTTGGAGAAAAAAGGGCACTGAACTTCATGAAAAGAACACCTCTCCAACCACTAAGCATAGAGGTAGATCAATCATGCTTTACTCTGGAAGCAAACATAACACTAAGTGTAGAAAAGTTGAAGTTGAAAAGAGGATAGTTTCTAATGATATAACATCTAAGCCTTAGGGCTCATGCACATGGCCAGTGCCGACCCATGCCCGTATTGCGGCCCGCATACGCTGGGTCCACTATACACAGGCACCGGCCGTGTGCAGCCCGCATCACGGATCAAGGACCCATTCACTTCAATGGGTCCACAATTCGGGAGATGCAGAGCGGAGGAACGGATTGGAACACCACGGAAGCACTACATGTGCTTCCGTGGTGTTTCTGGCCGAACCTCCGCACCGCAAAAAAGTAGCGCAAGCACAGATCGCGGACCTATTCAGTGCCCGTGCGTTGTGAACCGCAAGTTACAGTCCACAGCACGGGCACTGACTACACACGCTCATGTGCATGAGCCCTTACTTGGTATAACTTCTAAGCCTTATATTTTTATGCAAATTATTTTTGAACATATTGTTATTCTACAGTAGTGGTCATTGAATGCATTTTAGGGTGAATTCACAGATTGTTGCAGAAATTTATGAGATTTTCTCATTCATATGCCTTGTAGGGCTAGCTCAAATGAATGCAATCCTACCTGTCAATTAGCAATCCATTGCTTCATTCTGGAGAAAAAGTTGTTTTAATTTACTTGCAAATCAGCACTTAAGTGCAAGAGGCCCAAGTCACTCTGTGCACCCTTGCATCTTCTTGATTGGCAAGGCCAGTCTTGCATACTCATCTCACCTACCTCTGCAAATCATGAAGGTGAAGGATGGGCTGGCAGAGAAGGCAGACGGAGCCAGGGTGCAGAGTAGCTTCGACCTGTGCTCTGTGCAATTGACTGTTCATTTGCATATGGGTTCAAATTAATTTTTCTCCAGAATGAAGCAATGGATTGCTAATGAAAGATCTCAGTACATTCAGCGGAGCTAGTCATTGTGCCGAATTAATAGTGAATTTCCTGGTGACAGACTTCCTCTAAAATAGTTCTTTAGTATTGAGGGCCTGCCACAGTATAGGCCATAGATTTTTGATTGGTGGGGGTCTGACCCCTCACGCTTGACAATCAGCTGTTCTGCAGTAATTTTAGCCCTGAACTGCACAGTTTGGCCAATTGCATAGTGGATAGAGCTGGTTACTGCAGCGCTCCTCCCAATGAAATGTGTGGGAGCAGTGCTGAAGTGACCAGATTTTTCTGTTGAAGAAATTGATTAAGTTGTGTAGTTCAGGCACTGACGCTACTGAAAAACAGCTGATTGTCGAGGAGGGTGGCCATGAAGATAGGCCATCAATATTATCAAAGACCTGTCACAATGAAACACAAATCAATCTGCATGCAGCATTTTATAAAACTAGAGGGGCTGAGCAGCTTCATATAAAAGTTTTGTGGAAAAAGATTCAGTAAAATTTGTAAGTCATTCATTTAAATCTTTGCTCTTTCTGTAGTGTCCTGAAACACACTGCTGAATATGTGATTGTGTTTCATGTAAACTGCGCTTGTGCTTAACTTCCCATAAAGTTGCATAGCAAACCTCCCAGTAGCTGACTCCACACTGCTCTCAGTGTGAGAGAGAAGAGGAAGAAGAACGAGGAGAGTGGTATGCCTGAGGAAGCTGCACCTCAGTAGCCATCTTGGAGAAATATAAAACTCCTGAGTTAGTCACATGTACCAGTCCAAAGAAGGGAAATATTACAGAAGATCCAGGAAACCCAGAAAGGGAGTGAAAATATTGGCAAGAGAAGTTAACTGTCGTTTATCAGGCTCTAGTCTCCTTTGCATTTGGTGGAGAGACTACAAGCTACCAGCTGCCCACCATTACTATAGACAGATAGGGCAACTGTCAGAACATAGCATTCCTAAAAGAGGATACAGAAGTATATAACTATACAGTACCACAGAAATATTACATCCCTCCAGCCTGGAGAAAACAGGGAAGAAAGATTAATTGTTATAGAGTAAAACGTCCCCATATGCAACTTTTGGGAACTAACATGCGCCATTGTAGGAGCTGCTTTGCTATAAATATCTTTTGCGCAAATTTATGACTTTTGGATCAGCTTCAGTAAAGTTCTAGGAGTCTGTCAAGTCCACTGGTCTCCTCATTCTTTCTACTGTTCACCTATTTGCACCACAATGTGCTGGCGTCATGAAATCATCAGGGACCCTGCCGAATGACACCCTAATACACTACCATCAAGGGCACCTCACCTTACTACCCGGCAGAGCCCCTGGAATCAGAGAGTGCCCCGAAGGAATTGGTGTCCCCCTTCCACACACCTGCATGCCGGCCCAGGAAGCAGTAATCACCAAACTGAGTAAATTATCCACCGGCACAATCTTCACTGACAGCTATGGCTGAGATCAAACTTCAGTTATTTGGTCAGATATTTTAATCAGTTATTGTGAGCCAAAAACAGTAGTGGAAAGATCTGCTCCTGTTCTGTGTTTTTGACTCAAAATCACTGATGGAAATAACTGAAAATAAATAAATTTATATATATATATATATATATATATATATATATATATATATATATATATATATTATATAAAGCTGAGCGTATTTATGTGTGTATGTATGTCCGCTAAAGGAATCCGCACCATCGCAGCTACAATCACGAAATTTGGCACTCAGTTACATCAGGTATCCGGGAAGGTTTTAGAATGGCTATCAGCTCTCCAGGACGTACCGTTTTTGAGATATTCACAAAAAATGCATTAGCCAATAGAAGCCTGGTCACATGACCCTTATCAGCCAATAGAAGCTCACAGGCAATTAGTCTCCACACACACCAGGTGTGTGGAGACTAATTCCATACCAACCCAGCCAGTTCACTGCTGTAGATGAGCTTTAAAGGGGCAGAGCGCTGTGGATGACACTGTAAAAGGAGTATTCCGGTTACCATAAATATAACTTATGTTTTAGACTAACTCATCATCAATCATTACCTCATATAATGTAAATTTCACATATTTACCGTTCAGTAGTAATAAAAGATGTTTTCTTCAGTCACGCCTCTGACACTCCACATCTGACCGGGATTGAAAAAAATTGTGAGGGGGTCTGGGGCCCCCAAGATGAGACATAAGATCCCATTTGAATACATCTGTGACTACATTGAATAAGCTATGAGTGAGATAACATGCAGTTTGTGTGACTGGCCACTAGAGGCCCTTAGTCGGTCAGCCCCCTTAGAACTAATGGAGCGAGATGTTAATCTAATATATAAAGCTTAGTGTGTGTGTGTGTGTGTGTATGTCCGCTAAATGAATTTGCACCGTCGCAACTACAATCACGAAATTTGGCACACATGTACATCACCCCCGGTTCCATGAAGACATGGAGAAGATGCTGTCTGAGCCCGAGCTACTGAAAGGATGGACATCCCTGTGTCTGTCCAGGCCCTGCACAGGACGGTGGACAGGCAGGGAGTGTGAAAGCCAGACAACGTGAAGACACGGAGGAGATGCTGTTTGAGCGTGAGCTACTGAAAGGGTGGACATCCCTGCTTTCTGGGGCGAAGACAGTGGCCACCCTAGCTGCTGTGGAGGTTACAGTTAATGGGGAGGGCGCTGTGGATGTTTCTGTTAAGGGGCGGGCACTGTAGAGGTCACTCTCGATATCTTTTAATGACACACATACAAACATTAAATGAAATAGATGAAATACACCCAGGCGAAGCTGGATCCTTCAGCTAAATTATATATATATATATATATATATATATATTTATACACACACACATATACACTGAGTGTATATATATATATATATATATATATATATATATATATATATATATATATATATATATATATATAGTGTGTCAGTTATTTCCATCAGTGATTGTTCAGATTGAGATTGAGTCAAAAGTGCAGATTGCACTGCATATTGTGGTGACATGTCCTCAGAAAATGGACCAGAAAACCGCTTCAAACAACCCTGCTCCCTACTCAAGTCTTCAAGTCTGTATATACTGTCTGCCAATTATTGTTCCCTTTCTCTTTATTATTGCCAATGTGAAAGCTGCTGAACTTTTCTCAGACTTTTCATTTGGTCATTAAACCAGCAAGGCATGAGCTGCAGACAAATCTAACATCTTGAAGCTTCCAGCTTAATATTGTCACAGCACTATCTTTCTATAATAGGGCAGATTGCAGATCAAAATATATTAGTTACATACTTAGTAGACTGGAAAAAGTAGTCAATCATCAAACTTAGTGTAAAAACTACAGATAATAAAAAAACACCCTTTCATAGATGAAAAGCTTAGACTTATTTGCCAAAGAGAGGAAAATTCTTCCCTGGCCTCTAAGGGCCCTTTCACACGAGCGTGACGGATTAGGTCCGGATGCTTCAGGGTGCCTTCAGGAAAACTCGCACCATTTTGCAAGCAAGTTCAGTCAGTTTTGTCTGTAATTGCGTTCAGTTTTTTCCACGCGGGCGCAATGCCATTTGATGCGTTTTTCATGCGCGTGATAAAAAACTGAAGGTTTACAAACAACATCTCTTAGCAACCTTCAGTGAAAAACGCATTGCTTCCGCACTTGCTTCAGGATGCAATGCGTTTTTCACTGAAGCCCCATTCACTTCTATGGGACTAGGGCTGCGTGAAAAACGCAGAATATGGAACATGCTGCGTTTTTCACGCAATGCAGAACTTATGCGTGAAAAGAAAAACGCTCATGTACACAGACCCATTGAAATGAATGGGTCAGGATTCAGTGCGGGTGCTATGCATTCATGTCATGCATTGCACCCGCGCGGAAAACTTGCTCGTGTGAAAGGGGCCTAACTGGCAATCAAAGAGATCTCTCGATCAGCATTCTACACTGTGAATTCCTGTATCACTGTATATTGAGTTTCTAAAGGTAAACCCTCAATACTTTCTTAAATCTATACAACTTTCTGCTATTACAAACATCATTCACATCTATCTTGTAGGACACAATTAGAGATGAGCGAATCGAATCCGACAAAGTGGAATTCGATCCGAATTTCAAGATAAATTTGATTCGCCTAGAAGCTGAATCGATTTAACCTGAAATAGTGTAAAAAACAAAAAAATCCATACTTACCGCCTCCATTTGCTCTTGACGGGCCGCCAGCCGCCATCTTGATTGAAGATCTCAGCCGAAATCCTGTGCGTAGTGACGTATGACGTCACCATGCCGGACGGCGTGATGACGTAATCTCGGCCCCGCGAGATTTCGCGCCAGATCATCAAGCAAGATGGCGGCGGACGGCCCGTCATGAGCAAATGGAGGAGGTAAGTGTGGATTTTTTTTGTTTTTTACACTTTCAGGTTAAATCGATTCGCTGACATGAAGCACGAGGAAATTCAGCTTCTAGGAGAATCGATGTTATCCTGAAGTATGATTTATTTATTTTTTTATGTTAATTTTACACTTTTTTGCACTCAGATGCTGTGATCATGGATGAACGCAGCATCTGAGTGGTACAATGACGGAGGCAGCGCTATCGCAGCTCCCTGTCATTGCACCCACTAATTCGTCACGAAACAATTTTTTTCTGTAAAATTCAGCGAATCAGCAGAATCGAACTTTTCAAAAGTTCGCTCATCTCTAGATACAATATATATTTAAAAATCGGTATGGTATCGATAAACTCTCCATAGCAACTCTCATTTACAGGTTACTAAGGAGACTTTACACCTTTTTTTCTTCTACACAGACACTTCCCCCGAAGTGTTTCCCCCGAAAATAAGACATACCCCGATAATAAACCCTAGTGCTATTTTGCCCCTGTTTTTGAAGTAGGCTTATTTTCGGGGAAACACAGTATTTCCCTAATAAAGTATGTTACAAAAATGTTTAAAGGCTATGTACACCTTCTGAGGTAATTTTTAATGGTTACATTTTAGTCATTTTGAGCTAAAATCATTTTTTTATTGATCTTTTCTAAAAATATAGACCTGTTGTGTCACAAAGGGTTTAATGTTTTTCTATCTGTGATATTCGTACTTTTTACCCATGATCTCTTTCATGCATGGATGTATTTAGGCTTTCAATATTAGGTCTTTGATTAACCCTTTCAACCCCGGGGCTGTTTTCACCTTCCTGCCCAGGCCATTTTTTGCTAATCTGACGTGTCAATTTATGTGGTAATACGTTTGAAACGCTTTTACTTATCCAGGCCATTCTGAGATTGTTTTCTCATCACATATTGTGCTTCACGACAGTTGTAAATTTGTGGCAAAATATTTCATTTGTATTTATAAAAAAAAATAAAAAATACCAAATTTTGCAAAAATTTGGAAAAATTTGCAAATTTCAATTATCTACTTTCAAAATACATAGTAATACCTCCAAAAATAATTTTACATTCCCCATATGTCTACTTTATGTTGCCACCATTTTATGAATGTCATTTTACTTTATTAGGACGTGAGAAAGCTTAGAAGTTTAGAAGCCATTTTTAAAAAAACTTTTTTAAGCACCATTTCAGATATAAATTTGATCTATATATATATATATATATATATATATATATATATATATATATATATATATATATATATATATATATATATATATATATATATATAATATATATATATATATATATATATATATATATATATATTTATTGAGGGGCTTACGTAATCGAAACCACCCATAAACTACCCCATTTTAGAAACTACACCCCTCAAATTATTTAAAACTGACGTTGCAAACTTTGTTAACCCTTTAGATGTTCTACAAGAATAAAAGGAAAATGGAGGAGAAATTTCAAAATTTCATTTTTGCAGATTTTTCATGTTAATCAATTTTGCAACACAGCAAGGGTTAACAGCAAACTAAACCTCAATATACATTACTCTGATTCTGAAGTTTACAGAAATACCCCATATGTGGTGGTAAACTGCTCTATGGGCATGTGGCAGTGGTAAGAATGAAAGGAGCGCCATACAGATTTTGGAGGCAGATTTTGGTAGAATGGTTTTTAGGCATCATTTTGTAATTGAGAGACCCTGACGTACCCCTAGAGTGGAAACCCTCAAAAAGTGACCCCATTTTGGAAACTACACCCTTCAAAGAATATATTAAGGGGGGTACTGACCACTTTGAGCCTCTAAGCGTTTTACGGAATTTCGAAATACTTGGCAGTGAAAATGAACAGTTTCATTTCCAATAAAATGATTCTTTAGCCCCAAATTTTTCATTTTCACAAGGGGTAACAGGAGAAAAAGCACCCCATAATTTGTTCCTCATTTTTTCCTGAATACGGCAACACCCCATATGTGGTGGTAAACTGCTGTGGGGACACATGGCAGGACTCAGAAGGGAAGGAGCACCATATGGATTTTGCAGCACAGATTTTGATTAGAGATGAGCGAGCATACTCGTCTGAGCTTGATACTCATTCGAGTATTAGGGTACTCGTAAGTGCTCGCTACTCGGACGAGTATCTTGCCATGCTTGAGGAAATGGCATCTCCCGTCTTTTGAATTTTTGGTGGCTATAAACTCAGCCAATCACAAGCCAGGAGACTCTGCGGTACACCCAGCATCACGTGGGGCCCTTACATGTCGATAGCAGGGGTTGTCTGGCCTGATCAGGTGACGGGACAGATCTGCAGTGTGATACAGGGAGAGTGTTAGGGTGTTCTACTAGATTTGTGTTAGGCAGGAGTGATTCTAAAAGAACCCAACAGCCCTTGTTAGGGCTACAAGACCCTTTTTTTTTATCTGCTGGTGGCTGGGCTTGCTGGCACTGGTAGTGCAGCTACCGCCATATTTGCAGCATTTTGCAGGGAGACTGGAAAAAGTTTATTTTTTGGCTCTCAGTGACAAACATCCATTTCAAACAGCTAAGAGGGACATTTTTTTGTTTGATTGAAATAGACACAGTCTGTAGAAGATTTTTTTCTGTCTAACTGATAGATAGTGGAAGTCACAGTACAAAATCCTTTTGTTTGCTCTCAGTAATACAAACCCATTTCATACAGCTGTGTGGAACCATTCTGTGTGTCACAGTTCAACTGGCCAGTCACCACAAACCACAATCCGTATTTTCTGTCCAGGTGACCCATACTGTACGCCACGTAATCAAATACGGTCTTTTGCTCTCACTGATACAGCTACATTAGAAAAATCTCTGTGCGACATTTGTCTGGGTTGCACTTAAGCAGACCAAGTCTGCCTAATCTATTAGTTTCAGTGTAATTGCTCCATACTGCACGGTACGTAATAAAATATGTAATTTTGCTCTAACTTATCCACCTATATATTAACTTGTTCAGATTGAACAAGTTTGTGGGTTTCAGTACAGCAGGCCCATTTATTTATTTATTTTTTGGTATATATAATACACTTATATACAGAATATGTTGAACTCCAAGGCTAAGGGTCGAGGACGAGGGCGTGGGCATTCACTGCAGGGGGCAGAGGCCGTGGTCCTGGGCAGGGTGAGACAATACCTGCTGATGAGGGAGCAGGGGAACGCCGCAGAGCTACACTCCCTAGCTTCATGTCTCAACTTACAGGGACACGTGGTAGAGCACTGTTGAAGGCACAACAGTGCGAACAGGTGATGTCGTGGATTGCGGACAATGCTTCAAGTAATTTGTCCACCAGTCAGTCTTCCACGCAGTCCACCCACGTTACCCAAGGGAGCACTCCTCTGGCTCCTCCACCTCAACCTCCTTCCCCCCAGTCTGCCCCCTCCCAGGAAAATTTGGAATGCAATCCGGCATACTCTCAGGAACTGTTTTCTGGACCCTTCCCAGAGTCACAAACTACTTCTCAGGTTGCTGCTGACCCCTTTCCCGATTCCCAAGTTTTCCAACTGTCGCAGTCTGTGGGTGATGACATTGTTGACTTAGTGGAAGAAGTTTGTAAAGAGGTGTCGGACGATGAGGAGACACGGTCAGACAGTGGTGAAGTTGTTGTCAGGGCAGGAAGTCCGAGGGGGGAGCAGACTGAGGAATCGAAGGATGACAAGGTGACTGACCCAAGCTGGGTTGATAAGCCGAGTGAATACAGTGCTTCTGAGGCGGAGGCGAGTGCTGCACCAGAACAGGTTGTAAGAGGCAGTGGTGTGGCCAGAGGGAGAAGCAAGGCCAGAGCTGGTGCATCAGCAGCAACTGTTTCACGTAGTGAAGCTCCCGTGGCGAGGCCTAGATGTTTGCAAGTCTGGAGGTTCTTTAAAGAAATTGAGGATGACCGACGGACTGTGGTGTGCAACCTGTGCCACACCAGGATCAGCAGGGGTGCCACCACTACTAGCCTAACCACCACCAGCATGCACAGGCATATGAGTGCTAAATACCACACTCAATGGAACCAAGGCCGTTCACCTCCACAGCGTCCACCAATGTGTCCTTGCGCAGAGTTCAGCTGTCTTTACAGCAGACGCTGGAGCGCAAGAGGAAATACAGTTCCACTCACCACATGCCCAAGCCCTTAACGTCCACATCTCCAAATTGCTGAGCCTGGAGATGCTGCCCTATAGGCTGGTAGAGACCGAGGCCTTTCGCAACCTCATGGCGGTGGCTGCCCCTCGGTATTCGGTCCCCAGCCACCACTATTTTTCCCGATGTGCCGTCCCAGCCCTACACCAGCACGTGTCACAGAACATCATCCGTGCCCTGACCAACGCGGTTTCTGAGAAGGACCACCTAACCACAGACACGTGGACAAATGCTGCCGGGCAGGGACACTATATATCACTGATGGCACATTGGGTTAACTTGGTGGAGGCTGGGACCGAGTCTGACCCTGGGGCTGCTCATGTACTGCCCACACCAAGGATTGCGGGGCCTACCTCGGTCACGGTCTCTCAGACATACTATGCCTCCTCCTCTGACCCCTCCTCCACCTCCTCCTCCAAATTACCATCCGTGGGCACGGCGCCTTCAGTCGGTAGCTCTAGGCGCAGCAGCAGTGCCGTGGCTAAGCGCCAGCAGGCGGTGCTCAAACTGCTGAGCTTAGGTGACAAAAGGCACACCACCCAAGAACTATTACAGGGCATTACGGCGCAGACCGATCTGTGGCTGGCACCGCTGAACTTCAAGCCAGGCATGGTTGTGTGCGACAACAGGCGTAACCTGGTGGCGGCTCTGCAACTCAGCAGACTCACACATGTGCCATGCCTGGCCCACGTGTTCAATCTCATAGTTCAGCGGTTCCTCAACACATACCCCAATCGGTCTGATTTGCTCATCAAGGTGCGCCGCATCTGTGCGCATTTCCGCAAGTCGACCACAGATGCTGCCACTCTCAGGGCAGCGCAGAGCCGCCTACAACTGCCCGCTCACCGACTGTTGTGCGACGTGCCCACAAGATGGAATTCGATATTAAACATGTTATCCAGAGTTTACCAGCAGCGCAGAGCGATTGTAGACTGCCAGATGTCAACTTCCACCAGAACTGGTAGTCAGGTCAGTCAGTTTCCTCAAGTCTACAATGAGGAGTGGACATGGATGTCTGATATCTGCCAGGTGTTGAGCAACTTTGAGGAGTCAACACAGATGGTCAGCGGCAATGCCGCTATTATCATCCTCACCATCCCGCTGCTTTGCCTGTTGAAAAATTCACTGCTATGCATGAAGTCGGAAGCTTTGCGCTTGTCACAAGAGACGGTGGAGGAAGATACGTCGCTTCATAGCCAGAGCACCCTCTGGTCTGTTTCTCAGCGCATATCGGAGGAGGGGGATGAGGATGAGGAGGAAGAGGAGGAAAATGTCGGCGAGACAGAAGAGGGTACCAGTGCTCAGTCCTTATTAACTGTTGAGCGTGTATGGGCTTAAGAGGAGGACTTGGAGGAGGAAATGGAGAGTCAGGCCAGTGAGGAGAGGGAATTCTTGCGTGTTGGGACTCTGGCGCACATGGCAGAATTCATGTTAGGCTGCCTATCTCGTCACCCTCGCGTTAGAAGGATTTTTTCAAACACCGATTACTGGGTGTTCACTCTCCTGGACCCACGGTACAAGCAGAACCTTTCCACTCTTATCCCTGTAGAGGAAAGGAGTATGAGAGTGAATCAATATCAACAGGCCCTGGTGCACAAGCTGAAACAATCCTTCCCATCTGACACCGCTAGCGGCAGAGGGCGTGGTTCTGTGGGCCAAGTAGCGGGGGGAGAGGAGGCAAGCAGGCAGCTTGTCCAGCACTGGCAGGGGAACGCTCTCCAAGGCCTTTGCCAGTTTTATGTCACCCCAGCAAGACACTGTCACCTGTCCCCAGTCTCGGCAGAGTAGGGGTGAGCTTTACAGAAAGGTGCTGAGGGAGTACCTAGCTGACCACACCAACGTCCGGACCGATCACTCTGCTCCATACAACTACTGGGTTTCAAAGCTGGACACGTGGCCTGAACTGGCGCTGTACGCCTTGGAGGTGCTGGCCTGCCCTGCCGCTAACGTGTTGTCAGAGCGGGTATTCAGTGCAGCTGGTGGCATCATCACCGATAAGCGTACACGCCTGTTAACTGACAGCGCTGACAGGCTCGCGCTTATTAAAATGAACAAAGCCTGGATTTCCAATCTCCTCCGGGGGAAAGCAGCTAAAGATTAACATTACTTATGTATCCGATTCTTCTTCTCTACTCCTCCTCCTCCTCCTCCTCGTGGTCTTTGCCTAATGCTGTCCCAAAACGCAATTTTTTTAGAGGGCCAACTGGCACTCTTTTACGACAATTTTTCTGGAGGGCCCCCTACAGGCCCTCTCTCCAAACAATTTTTCCGGTGGGCCACCTACAGACACTGTAAAACAATGTTTCAGGAGCGTCAAACACAGTCCAAAACAATTTTTCAGGAGGCGCAAATAACGACATTTAAAAAAAACATTTTTTGCTGAGGGTCGACTTTATGTACTCCGAAAAGAAAAAAAAAATTTTTTGAGGCTCAACAAAAGCCATTTCAATGCATTCTCAGTCGGACAAAGTCATTGGTGGTGTAACCGCCATGCTGTGTCAGGCTAAATTTTTGGGTGCTTCTCCAGCTACCGCATACTAACTCAGTCACTCTGTTGTCACCGCCGCCATACAGGGCCACGAAAAATGTTTATGTGGTTCGCCTGCTCCCGCAGTGTCACTTGCTCACTCTGTTGTCACCACCATAGTGGTTTGCACTATAGCAGCCCAAGTCTGCACATTCCACTTTTTCTCTCCAAGTGATCGATACTAAACGTCACATTAGAAAATACGTTCTTTTGCTCTCAGTGATACAAATCCATTTCATACAGCTCAGTGGAACATATCTGAGTTACAGTCCAGCACCTCAGTCTGCACTGACCACAATCCGTTGTTTCTGTGTAATTGATCTATACTGCACGTCACGTAAAAAAAATACGTTATTTTGCTCTCAGTGATACAAATCCATGTCATAAAATCCTTTCTTTCTCTTTAACTGATCTATACTAAACGTCACTTTTAAAAATACGTCTTTTTCCTCTCTTTCTAGCTCTCCAAACTATTTTTCCGGATAGGTGACGTATACGGTATTAAGCTGAGAAGAATACATACAACACATGCCCCACTTGATCAATTTCATACTTGACAACCGTACCTAAATTGAGAGCCACAGCCATACAGGGCCACGCTAAATTTTTCCTGTGCTCTACCTGCTACCGTCGTGTAGCTCGGTCAATGTGTAGTCACAGCCATACAGGGCGACGCTAAATTTTTTATGTGCTCTACCTGCTACCGTCGTGTAGCTCGGTCACTCTGACTGAGTCTGACCCTGGGGCCGCTCATGTACTACCCACTTGGAGGATTGCGGGGCCTTCCTTGGTCACGGTTTCTCAGACTTACTATGCCTCTTCCTCTAACCCCTCCTCCTTCAAATTACCATCCGTGCTTCACCTCCTGATACCTCAGTCTAACTCGGTCACTCTGTTGTCACTGCCATGCTGCGTCAGGCTAAATTTTTGGGTGGCTCACCTGCTACCTCATCTAACTTGGTCACTTGTTGGTGTCACCGCCATGCTGTGTCAGGCTTATGCCTGCATCGTGTGGCTGGGGATAGGACAGCAGTGCCAGCATGGGCATGGGTGATGGACCTTCGTTGCACCTAGTTGGGTGCTTCCCTAACATGTGATGGGCATGTGCCTCGCCTTTCTTGGTCTGGGTGAGCACAGTTGCCATGATGGTAACCACCAGGCTGTTGCCTGAGAATTTGGGGTAATGGTGGGACTAGGCAGCCTCAGAGGCATCCATGCATGCTGCCCCTGCTGTTTCCTGTCCATTTCCGTGGTGTTTCCATCATTTTCTGATGTTTCCAGGTTTTCACCCAGCCTTCCCTAGGCAGAGCCTTGGTCCCCTGCAAAAAATGCTTGAGTCTCCCATTGACTTCAATGGGGTTCGTTACTCGAAACGAGCACCCGAGCATCCGGAAAAGTTTGTCTCGAATAACGAGCACCCGAGCATTTTAGTGCTCGCTCATCTCTAATTTTGAAGGATTGGTTTGCGGGTGCCATTGGTTTTTATTTTTTGAGTTATTGTCTTATGTGGGGTCTTATTTTTTGCGGGATGAAGTTAACATTTCATTGGTACCATTTTGGAGTACATAGGACTTTTTGATCGCTTGGTGTTACACTTTTTGTGAGGCAAGGCGACAAAAAATGGCTGTTCTGGCATAGTTTAAAAAAAAAAAAAAATTTATAGCATTCACATGAAGGGGCAAATCATGTGATATTTTATAGAGCTGGTTGTTACGGACGTGGTGATACCCAATATGTCTAACATTTTTATTTTTGTTAAGTTTTACACATTAGATGCATTTTTTGAACTGAATTAAATCTTGTTTTTGTGCTGCCATTTTCAGAGAGCCATATTTTTTTATTTTTTTTGGGCTATTGTCTTAGGTAGGGTCTCATTTTTTGCGGTATGAGATGAAGGTTTGATTGGTACCATTTTGGGGTACAGACGCTTTTTTGATCGCGTGGTATTATACTTTTTGTGAGGCAAGAGGAAAAAAAAAGGCATAGTTTTTAAAAAATTCTTTTTACTGCAAATTACATGAGATGGGGTGCCATCTCATGTAATTTTTTTTATAGAGCAGGTTGTTTCAGACGTGGTGATACCAAAAATAAAAATGTTAGACATATTGGGTAAGTTTTACACATTAGATGCATTTTTGAACAGAATTAAATCTTGTTTTTGTGCTGCCATTCTCTAAGAGCTTTTTTTTTTTTAATTTTTTGGACGATTGTCTTAGGTAGAGTCATTTTTTGCGGGACGAGATGACAGTTTGATTGATACCATTTTGGGGTAAATACGCCTTTTTGATCGCCTGCTATTACACTTTTTTTAAGAGAAGGTGACCACAAAATGGCTGTTTAGGTACTGTTCTACTGTGTTCACCTGGCGGGGTGGATCATGTGATACTTTTATAGAGCCGGTCGATATGGACATGGCGATACTTGATATGTCAACTTTTCTTTTTTTCCCTTTTTTTTTACAATTTTTTTTTAAAAACTTTATTTTGGTAAAATGGTGCTTTGACTTAAAACTTATTTATTTTTTTAAACTTTTTTCACTTTACCACACTTTTTTTAATCTTTTGGGTGTCTGATCCCCTTTACAATGCATTAAAATACTTCTGCATTGTAATGCATTGGCTCTAAGTGTATTACACAGTGCAATACACTAACAGCCTGCTTCCTGTGATATCCAGGGGGCTGGATCTCACAGGCTTCCGTAGATGGCATCAGGCTGCCATCCAAGCCATCGGGTCCCCATCACAGCAGCGCGGGGACCCGATGGACTCCCCCTCCTGCACCAAGGATCGCATGTGCCGTGGTCAGCGCTGACCACAGCACTTCGAGCGTTAATGCGCCAGCATCACTGTTTTCACCGATGTCGGCACATACAGCAGAGGTCCGGCTACTGGGCACAGCTGGTCCCCCACAGCTTATCTGGCGGGCGCAGCTCTTGTACCCGCCCGATCAGCTTGCCGTACTACTAAGGCGCTGGGCGGGAAGTCACTTCCCGCAGCGCCGTACATGTACGGAGCTGGTCGGGAAGGTGTTAATAGTCAGCTAGCCTAAAAAAGATTGCATAACCCTCTTGACATGCATCACCGCAGGTGCAGCTTTATCAGAGAATAGTGGGTTATGACACGAGGACACCGATTGACCCTGTTTTAATACCTTCCATAACAAAGAATAAACCAATAGAAAACAGTAATTAGACTGACAGTAGAGGCCACCAAATCACCGGCATTATCAAAATCCTGAGAGTATTGTATTGTGCGTCATTAGGAAGCACAGAGGTGAAGTTACACATTGTCGTCTACATAAGACTGAAAAAAACAGTTTACTATTATTCTACTTGATCTACACATGAACTCATGTACAAGACAATGATATTCAATCATTTATCACCACTAGACATGAGCAAATTTCTCAAAAGTTTGATTTGGACAGTTCGCTGAATTTCCCAAAAATATTTGATTAGATCTGAATTTATTTGCGACGAATCCCGTTTAAAAACAGCTATTTCCTGGCTGCTGAGAGCTTGTATAGTGGTGTAGAACACTGTGCCTTGCAGTAACATGCATAGGGAGTCCGCTGTTCTAGTGAAACAATACTGTGAGTCAGTATGACACACGAATGACAGGCGTCATGCTTAGAATAACTTCACTCAGGGCCAAAACTGACCAAATAACTCAAGTGTGAACTCAGCCTTACAGGTCAATGTTAGAATCAGGTATAAAGAACCGTGCAGTGGCCCAGGATTCTACTATAGAGTGAAAGAGCACACTCCTTTTACACCTTCAGCTGATTCCACATAGATTTCTACAGAACCTGTTCTGTTACAAGCTGAGACAAGTAGTGACCCCTTACAGAGTGGAGAGGTCGTCAGGAGTAAGTTTGTGTTGACATCACTGTTTAATTTGCCCTTCTTCTCATCTGTCATAAGAACAACCACCCTATGGCTGCTCCAAAGGCAGGATCTATTGTGTTTCTCATTTTTCCGTCCTTCTGACAGATCAGAAGAAAGGTCAAATAAATGGTGATGTCAACAAGGCCAAACAGGGACAGAGTGGTGAGGTGACAACAGCATGAGGATCAACTCAGTTGCCCAGTGAGGTGGCAACAGCATGAAAAGTGATATATTTAAAATAAACACACCAAAAAAACTGGTATCAGACAGCACTTTCACCCCAAAAGCAAGGATTAACGGAAGTACTGTTATAGATTAAATAAACACACCACAAAAATGGATGTATCAGACTGCAAATTCACCCCAAAAGCAAGGATCAATGGATATACTTTGATATTTTTAAAATAAATACACCCAAAAACTGTATCAGGCTACATATTCACCACAAAAGCAAGGATGAATGAGCAAACTTTTATATATTTAAAATTAACACACCCTAAAACTGGTTGTATCACACTGCAAATTCATCCCAAAAGTAAGAATGAATGGACGTACTTTGATATATTTAAAATTAACACACACCAAAATTGATTGTATCAGACAGCACTTTCAATCCAATAACAGACGCTATGATTACTGCAATTACTGTTTAAAACAACCTAAAATCTGTAGTAATACAAAACTTTTAGTAACCCCAATTAGTGCAGTAAGGTGTAATAGTAATAGTTCTTATTACCCAGGCTTCACACTCTCATATTTGTCCTGCTCTCTCACTACAGTGTAGATTATACCTCCCTATCCTTTCCCTAAACTATGAATAATCTGTCCCTGAAATACTCTGTTTTTTGTGAATAAAGTATTTTCTAAACACTTAACTTAGTGCTTACAACGTCTCTCCCTGCACTAAGTTCACTGTAAAATGGAGGAGACCGTGCATGAGGAGGCGTTTTATAGGGCTGTGACATCACAAGGGCTGGCTATCTGCTGATTGGCTGTCTGCAAGGCATTGTGGGTGCTCCCTCGTTCCCGGGCTTCTTACTTTCTCTTTGTAACACATGCAACAACCATTTTAGAAACAATGCGATTCGTTACCATGAAGCGTGAGGAAATTGGACTTTAAGACAAATCAAATTTTTTCTTTAATTCGTATCGAATTCCACATTGCCAACATTGATTTGCTCATCTCTAAACACTACCTTGCGGAACAAAAAGACTGGGGTATCATTTATAAATAAAGGAAAACCTATGGTTTTTTACTAAAGGAAGAACTGATTCTACAGCATAATGAATATTTTTATTACTCTGAATGTTTTATAGTATCTTCATAATTAGTATTCATTTATTAATTGATTAATGAATCTAATTTCAGTTAAGAGTAGAGATGAGCGAGCATGCTCATCCGAGCTTGATTCTCGTTCGAGCATTAGGGTATTCGCATATGCTCGCTACTCGGACGAGCATATCGCGATCCTCGAGGAAATGGCAGCTTCCTCTTCCTGCATGTTAGGCGCCTTTTTTCAGCCAATCAATATGCAGGAGAGTCTTTGGTACCTCCTAGCATCACGTGGAGCCCCTACAAGTCGATAGCAGGGATTGGCTGGCCAGATCAGATGACCTGGGAATATAAGAATCTGGTTCCGCGCTGCTCGTGTCATACGCCGTCTGCATGAGATTAGGGATAGAGCTGCTGTCTGTCAAGGAGTGGGCCTGAATTTAGATGTTGGTTAGGCAAGAATCATCCGCAAAGAACCCAACAGCCCTTCTAAGGGCTACAAGCACCTTTTTTTTTGGTCTCTCCTGGCTGC
>ONZH01030702.1:0-71640 GCA_900303285.1 Rhinella marina | reverse complement strand
ATCCCCCTCTGTCCTCTATACTGTAATGGACCCCCATATGGTAGATCTCATCTTTCCTCCATACTGGTAATGGAAACCCCCCATACTGTAGATCCCCATCTGTCCTCCATACTGGTAATGGAACCCCCATCCTCCTTCTGTCCTATACTGGTAATGGAACCCCCATACTGGTAGATCCCCATCTGTCCTCTATACTGGTATGGGCCCATACTGGTAGATCCTCATCTTTCCTCCATACTGGTAATGGAACCCCCATACTGGTAGATCCCATCTGTCCTCCATACTGGTAATGGAACCCCCATACTGGTAGATCCTCCTCTGTCCTCCATAATGAACCCCATACTGGTAATGGAATCCCATACTGGTAGATCCCATCTGTCCTCTATACTGGTAATGGACCCTCCATACTGGTAGATCCTCCTGTCCTCTATACTGGTATGGACCCCCCCCATACTCCTCTGTCCTCTATACTGGTAACATGGACCTCCTCCCCCATACTGGTACTGGTAGATCCCCTCTCTGTCCTCCTACTGGTAATGACCCCCATACTGTAGATTTCCTCTTGTCCTCTTACTGGTAATGGACCCCCCCATACTGGTAGATCCTCCTCTGTCCTCTATACTGGTAATGGACCCCCCATACTGGTAGATCCTCCTCTGTCCTCTATACTGGTAATGGACCCCCCATACTGGTAGATCCTCCTCTGTCCTCTATACTGGTAATGGACCCCCCATACTGGTAGATCCTCCTCTGTCTCTATACTGGTAATGGACCCCCCATACTGTAGATCCTCCTCTGTCCTCCATACTGGTAATGGAACCCCATACTGGTAAGAATCCCCCTGTCCTCTATACTGGTAATGGAACCCCCCATACTGGTAGATCCCCTGTCCCTATACTGGTAATGGACCCCCCATTACTGGTAGATCCCATCTGTCCTCTATACTGGTAATGGAACCCCCCATACTGGTAATCCCCTCTGTCCTCTATACTGGTAATGGACCCCCCCATACTGGTAGATCCCCTCTGTCCTCTCTGGTAATGGAACCCCATACATACTGGTAATGGAACCCCATACTGGTAATCCCTCTGTCCTCTATACTGGTATGGAACTCCCATACTGGTAGATCTGTCCTCTAATACTGGTAATGGAACCCCATACCCCCATCTGTCCTCTATACTGGTAAGGAACCCCCATACTGGTAGATCCCCCTCTGCTATACTGGTAATGGAACCCCCCATACTGGTAGATCCAGTTCTTTTCTCTGTACTGGTATATACTCTCCCCCGGCCTCTGCACTGGTATATCTCTTCCCCCCGGCCTCTGTACTGGTATATACTCTCCCCGGCCTCTGCACTGGTATATACTCTCCCTCCGGCCTCTTGTACTGGTCCTGGCCTCTGCACTGGTATAATACTCTCCCCCCGGCCTCTGTACTGTATATTACTCTCCCCGGCCTCTCTGTACCTCTGTACTGGCCCTCTGTACTGGTATATACTCTCCCCCGGCCTCTGTACTGGTATATACTCCCCCCGGCCTCTGTACTGGTATATACTCTCGTCCTGGCCTCTGTACTGGTATATACTCTCCCCCCCCTCTGTACTGGTATATACTCTCGTCCTGGCCTCTGTACTGGTATATACTCTCGTCCTGGCCTCTGCACTGGTATATCTCTCGTCCCGGCCTCTGTACTGGTATATACTCTCGTCCTGGCCTCTGCCACTGGTATATACTCTCCCCCGTCCTCTGTACTGGTATATACTCTCCCCCCGTCCTCTGCACTGGTATATACTCTCGTCCTGGCCTCTCTGGTATAATACTCTCCCCCGGCCTCTGCACTGGTATATACTCTCCCCCGCCTCTGCACTGGTAATATACTCCCCCCGGCCTCTGCACTGGTATATACTCTCCCCGGCCTCTGATACTGGTGATATATCTCTCCCCGGCTTGTACTGGTATATACTCTGTCCTCCCCTTCTGTACTGGTATACTCTCCCCCCGGCCTCTGCACTGGTATATACTCTCGTCCTGGCCTCTGTACTGGTATATACTCTCTGCCCCCGGCCTTCACTGTACTGGTATATACTCTCGTCCTGGCCTCTGCACTGGTATTACTCTGCCCCGGCCTTTGTACTGGTATATACTCTCGTCCTGGCCTCTGTACTGGTATATACTCTCGTCCTGGCCTCTGCACTGGTATATACTCTCGTCCTGGCCTCTGCACTGGTATATACTCTCGTCCTGGCCTCTGCACTGGTATATACTCTCGTCCTGGCCTCTGCACTGGTATATTCTCGTCCTGGCCTCTGCACTGGTATATACTCTCCCCCGGCCTCTGTACTGGTATATACTCTCCCCGGCCTCTGTACTGGTATATACTCTCGTTCCTGGCCTCTGCACTGGTATATACTCTCCCCCCGTCCTCTGTACTGGTAATATACTCTCGTCCTGGCCTCTGCACTGGTATTACTCTCGTCCTCTTGCCTGGTATATACTCTCCCCCCGCCTCTGCACTGGTATATACTCTCCCCGGCCTCTGCACTGGTATATACTCTCTCCCCGGCCTCTGCACTGGTATATACTCTCCCCCGGCCTCTGCACTGGTATATACTCTCCCCCCGGCCTCTCACTGGTATATTACTCTCCGGCCCTATATGCCTCTCTGCACTGGTATATACTCCCCCCGGCCTCTGCACTGGTATAATACTCTACCCCCGGCCTCTGCACTGGTATATACTCTCCCCCGGCCTCTGCACTGGTATATACTTTACCCCGGCCTCTGCACTGGTATATACTCTACCCCCGGCCTCTGCACTGGTATATACTCTCCCCCGGCCTCTGCACTGGTATATACTCTGCCCCCGGCTTTGGTACTGGTATATACTCTCCCCCGGCCTCTGTACTGGTATATACTCTCCCCGGCCTCTGTACTGGTATAATACTCTCCCCCGGCCTCTGTACTGGTATATACTCTCCCCCGGCCTCTGTACTGGCCTGTACTGGTATACTCTCCCCCCGGCCTCTGTACTGGTATATACTCTCGTCCTGGCCTCTGCACTGGTTATATACTCTCCCCCCGTCCTCATGTACTGGTATGTACTCTCGTCCTGGCCTCTGCACTGGTATATTACTCTCGTCCTGGCCTCCTGCACTGGTATAATACTCTCGTCCTGGCCTCTGCACTGGTATATACTCTCGTCCTGGCCTCTGTACTGGTATATACTCTCGTCCTGGCCTCTGCACTGGTATAATACTCTCCCCCCGGCCTCTGCACTGGTATATACTCTCCCCCGGCCTCTGCACTGGTATATACTCTCCCCCGGCCTCTGCACTGGTATATACTCTGCCCCGGCCTTTGTACTGGTATATACTCTTCGTCCTGGGCCTCTGTACTGGTATATACTCTCCCCCCGGCCTCTGTGCTGGTATATACTCTCCCCCCTGCCTCTGTACTGGTATATCTACTCTCCCCCCCGGCCTCTGTACTGGTATATACTCTCGTCCTGGCCTCTGCACTGGTATATACTCTCGCCCGTCCTCTGTACTGGTATATACTCTCCCCCCGGCCTCTGTACTGGTATATACTCTCCCCCCGGCCTCTGTACTGGTATAATACTCTCGTCCTGGGCCTCTGCACTGGTATATACTCTCCCCCCCGTCCTCTGTACTGGTATATACTCTCCCCCCGGCCTCTGTAACTGGTATATACTCTCCCCCCGGCCTCTGTACTGGTATATACTCTCGTCCTGGCCTCTGCACTGGTATATACTCTCGTCCTGGCCTCTGCACTGGTATATACTCTCGTCCTGGCCTCTGCACTGGTATATACTCTCCCCCGGCCTCTGTACTGGTATATACTCTCCCCCGGCCTCTGTACTGGTATATACTCTCCCCCGGCCCTCTGTACTGGTATATACTCTCCCCCGGCCTCTGTAACTGGTATATTACTTCTCGTCCTGGCCTCTGCACTGGTATATACTCTCGTCCTGGCCTCTGGCACTGGTATATACTCTCCCCCCCGGCCTCTGCACTGGTATTATACTCTCCCCCCGGCCTCTGCACTGGTATATACTCTCCCCCCGGCCTCTGCACTGGTATATACTCTCCCCCCGGCCTCTGCACTGGTATATACTCTGCCCCGGCCTTTGTACTGGTATATACTCTCGTCCTGGCTCTGCACTGGGTATATACTCTCCCCCGGCCTTGTACTTGGTATATACTCTCCCCCGGCCTCTGTACTGGTATATACTCTCCCCCCGGCCTCTGCACTGGTATATACTCTCGTCCTGGCCTCTGCACTGGTATATACTCTCGTCCTGGCCTCTGCACTGGTATATACTCTCGTCCTGGCCTCTGCACTGGTATATACTCTCCCCATGTCCGCCCCTGTATACTCTCCCACCTTCCCCTGACCCTGGTGGTGAGGTGTGGTTACTATGAGGGCAGGTTGGGTCTCCACCATAAAGGTTGGAATTTGTATGTTCCTCCATTCTTGGGATTTTATGAGTTTATTGTCCTCTTGGCGCTCGGTCTGTGGACTCTGCGGAGTCACTGCTGACAATTAGTGACAATGAGAAGGCAAGGTCCATCCTGATGACGTGTTTATCAGTCCCGGGCTCCCTGCTGACTACTGAGCCTGAGATCACCAGAGATCTGTGGCCAGGAGAGGATCTGCTGTATGATAAGACAATGACCTTTCATGGGGACATTGCTGATTTCTGGGATTATCATGGCAATTGTGATGCTTAATGGGAACGGTCCCCAATGTTCTGTAGGCTTATGATGTCATGTTGGATGTCAGGTCCATGATGTGGCCACAGATGTCCTAGTGGTCCATCTCGGGGTGTCTAGTGTTTTGATGGTGTATAGCTGAGGTCTATGAGGTTCTGTAAACTCAATGTAGGGGCTCTGATATTCTATAGGTCCATTATGGTCTTCACACATGTTCCATTGGTCACTTGGTGGTCTCTGATATTCTATAGGTCCATTATGGTCTTCTCAGATGTTCCATTGGTCACTTCATGGTCTCTGATATTCTATAGGTCCATTATGGTCTTCACAGATGTTCCATTGGTCACTTCATGGTCTCTGATATTCTATAGGTCCATTATGGTCTTCACAGATGTTCCATTGGTCACTTCATGGTCTCTGATATTCTATAGGTCCATTATGGTCTTCACAGATGTTCCATTGGTCACTTCATGGTCTCTGATATTCTATAGGTCCATTATGGTCTTCTCAGATGTTCCATTGGTCACTTCATGGTCTCTGATATTCTATAGGTCCATTATGGTCTTCACAGATGTTCCATTGGTAACTTCATGGTCTCTGATATTCTATAGGTCCATTATGGTCTTCACAGATGTTCCATTGGTCACTTCATGGTCTCTGATATTCTATAGGTCCATTATGGTCTTCACACATGTTCCATTGGTCACTTGGTGGTCTCTGATATTCTATAGGTCCATTATGGTCTTCACACATGTTCCATTGGTCACTTGGAGGTCTCTGATGTTGTCCAGCTTCCTCTAGGTGCTCCTTGAAGTTCATTAGGTTGGTCAGTGGTTTTCTATAGGTACACGATGTCCCTGCAGATCTCAGTGAAGGGTCTCAGGATCTTGTTGAGGAACCTTCGGTTGGTCCATTTCTTAACTCCTGCCTCTTCTCTTCTTCCTGTTCTTGTCCTGTCCTCCATGTTTTCTGCTCTGTGTCCTCGCTTCCCTCCTGCCGACTCTTCAGCACTGGAGAGGAGAGGTAGGTTCTTCTTCCGCCTGCTGATCACAGTGACCTGGTGTGCATGGCTTCTACCATATTAACCACTGACCCGATCCTGAGGGCAGCGAGACTGTGGTGAGGTCTGTGCCATGGAGTCTGGAGCTGTCTCTCCTCATCCCGGGGTGTCTGTACTAGGTCCACATCACTGAGTATTGTGGGTGTCCTTCGCTGCATGGCGTGTGACGAGGTTGGCATGTTGTGTTTGCCATGTTTGGTCTCTCTGCATGCCGCCATCATGAGATCATAGTGGAGCCCGCTCCCTGTATTATTGCTGAGCTGCTGACAGCTGCCGTCTTTGGGAACGCCGGGGGCGCAGCCATATTGTATGGATTGTGTATGATGTATGGTCCGGTGCCTGCAGCTTCTTCTAATCTGAGTGCTTTCTGTTTACTAAGAAGGTGTCTTCTGTACAGGACATCGCCCTCATGCGCAGCGGCCGCCCTGTAGACCCTGCGTCCTGCCGATGAAGCAGACTGGCCAGCACGGTGGCGCCTGCCGGCTCTGCGGGCTCACGTCTTCCATACGTTCTGCTGCCTCCTGAATACATTGGGCCCTTTATATAGAGTGCGGTCCAGTGCCAGGAAAATGTGCCCGTTCTCTGCCAAGCGTCAGCGTCCTGCCACATAGACGGCGAGCGTTCCCTGCGAATCTGCGGGGCCCCGGTCCAGTGTATAGCACGGCGCTGCGGGGCCCCGGTCCAGTGTATAGCACGGCGCTGCGGGGCCCCGGTCCAGTGTATAGCACGGCGCTGCGGGGCCCCGGTCCCAGTGTATAGCACGGCGCTGCGGGGCCCCCGGTCCAGTGTATAGCACGGCGCTGCGGGGCCCCGGTCCAGTGTATAGCACGGCGCTGCGGGGCCCCGGTCCAGTGTATAGCACGGCGCTGCGGGGGCCCCGGTCCAGTGTATAGCACGGTGCCTGCGGGGCCCCGGTCCAGTGTATAGCACGGTGCTGCGGGGCCCAGTGGTGACGCTCTCATCAGGTACGGGCAGCCTGGACGCTGATGGATTGCACTGGGCGAGGCGACTGCCACATTCCAGATGAAAGGTTAAACGCTGCTCCACGGAGAGTGTGCCAAGTCCTCCACGCTCACCGCTCCTCCATCCCGTGGCTGGCCGTCTCTCTCCACCCCACGGCCGCTCACCACTCCTCCACCCCTCCGCCGGCCCGTTGCTCCTCCACCCCGCGGCCGCTCACCGCTCCTCCACCCGCGGCCGCTCACCGCTCCTCCACCCGCGGCCGCTCACCGCTCCTCCACCCCTCAGCCGGCCCATTGCTCCTCCACCCCTCAGCCGTCCCGTTGCTCCTCCACCCCGCGGCCGCTCACCGCTCCTCCACCCCGCGGCCGCTCACTGCTCTCCTCCACCCCGCGGCCGCTCACTGCTCCTCCACCCCGCGGCCGCTCACCGCTCTCCTCCACCCCGCGGCCGCTCACTGCTCCTCCACCCCGCGGCCGCTCACTGCTCCTCCACCCCGCGGCCGCTCACCGCTCCTCCACCTTCTCCCGTACTCGTCCCCGTATTAACCCCGTTGTCCCTCTTGTCTCCAGGCTCATCGTCACGTGAATGACCTCTATGAAGACCTCCGGGATGGACACAACCTCATCTCTCTGCTGGAAGTTCTCTCGGGGGAGACCCTGGTAAGTGACCCCCAAATCCCTCGGGGTTCCCGCAGCTTCCGCTCTCCTGGGGATCTCATGTCGGACCCCCGCATCTCTCACTACTAATGTCTCTCACCCCTCATCCTCTGTCTCTCGCCCCAATAATTGGGGGGGGGGGGGCAAGATATAAGGTCATCGCCCCACATTATAGTGATCCCAGTAATCCCAGTACAGCCACTGGTAAGGGCAGATGTTCTAGTGGCTTAAAGGGCCGGTGCAGTCCTGGGTCGGTGACGCTTCACCGCTGTATGATGTGAAGTTCTGCCACTTTCTAATAGACTTTCAATTACAAATCTCTGCTTGCTGTCAGTGAATGGAAACCTGTCCTGAGCCAGTCCTGCTGAGGGTTTGTTACAATTGCATCCAGTCTAGACAATGCTGTGTGGACTGCAGACTGATACACTGCAACAAACCCTCAGCAGAGACGGCACCAGAGGCTAAAAGCTGCAGAGGTGACGCCCCCCCTTAGTGATGATGACCCCCGATCCAGCTGTGCCCCTCCCCCATCACCCCCGCCCTGTCTTTAACCTATTAACACTTCTGCTCGGATAAATCCTTCGCCTTTCTCTCTCTCCCTCTGTTTCTCCTTCGCCGGACTCTGCCTTGACCTTTGCCCTGTGCCCTTTGCCCCCTTCTTGCACTGCTGTTGCTGGGTAGCCGAGGGAACGGGACGTTATCCGGAACTTGCGTCTGGTGAGTGCCGGAGGCGCCATGTTTGCACCTAGCATGATGTTAAAGTTGCATGCTGGTCTGCCATTGGCTGAGTGCAGGTGTGATGTCATCCCTGTCCGGCGCATACGACTGGCCTCGCGACACCCCAGACCCCGCCTCCTCACCGCTGCGGTATTCACTCCTGTTGCATTTAGCCACGCCCCTGCACGCTTTTTTCCCCCCAAATTGGTTAAATAAAGAGCAGTTTTAAAAATGGCGCATGTCACATGATGTCGCCACGCGGCGCCCGGCCAGGGATGACACCACTCGCTAAGGCCAGCCAATCAGATTGCCGCTAACACGGGATGGGTGAGTTCTGTGTGTCGATTGGCTGAATACGCATGGCCCCTCCCCATGTCCTGATGACATCACAGATCCAGACGTGACGCCATGTTGGATGCTGAGGGTTGTTGTTGACCTGTCAGCAGATGGCGCTGCCCGCGGGCGGAGGTGACTGGGCATCGGCTGCTGCGGCGTGAAGCAGCGTTTCCTCCTTCCTGTCGCTCTTTGAAGGTCTTTCCTCCACAGGAAGCGCTCTCGCAGCTCGGCCGTCTCTGGGATTTCCTCAATGTCTCTTTATGGCGGGTGAGACATCCCAGGAATGTGAGAGACGCCCTGTGAGCACCTGGCGAGGGGCAGCGTGGCGCGCTCAAGATGGCGGCACGCGGGGTGGAAACTGATTGTGATACTGGAGGAACTAACCGAGCTGTGTGCCCGCTGTGCCGGGATGGGGGGGTGCCCGCTGTGTGTGTTGGCGCCGCGTCCACCATCGTCTCCCGGTGTAACCTGATTGTCTTACGTTCCAGCCCCGCGAGAAAGGCCGCATGCGCTTCCACAAGCTGCAGAACGTTCAGATTGCTCTGGATTTCCTGAAGCTGCGGCAGGTAAGTGACCCCCTGTGCCCGGGCACTGCCCCCTCCGCCGGCCTCCAGCCGCGCTCAGCTCTGCTATGTCGCTCTTACAGGTGAAGCTGGTGAATATCCGTAACGATGACATCGCGGACGGGAACCCCAAGCTGACGCTAGGCCTGATCTGGACCATCATCCTTCACTTCCAGGTGAGACCCCCGGATGGCGCCGCGCCCTCCGCTGAGTTATAGGAAAGATCTCTGCCCTCGTGACGGGCGCAGCTGGCGTGCAGACCGCAGGGTGTGGTCACCGGTGACTCACTGCTGCACCCCTCCCCCATTTCCTGCCTCACTGGCGGGTGCCTGTGCCAGCTGTGGTATGACTGTGCCCGGACCGCTCGCCACCTTCTGTGGATTGGCAGGGGGGGGGGGACCAGTCATGTGATCAGAATGTGTCAGTAAATGGCGCCACCTGCTGGCTGACCCGGGAGCTGCGTGGGGGTCATCTGCCCGGCCTGCAGCTCCCACTGGAACCACAAGTCCCAGCATGCCATGTAACCAGCAGGCTGCGATGACATGCTGGGGGTTGTAGTCAGTCAGATGGCGGTTGGTCTGTGGTGCGGTTTGTGGTCGCCATTGTTCGCCACGGTTTTGGGGAAGCTTTGTCTGTGGTCGCGCCTGTTGAACGGTTCCGCATTTGGAGGGACTGTGGATGATGGGGGGAGTAGTGCGGCTGTATGACATGACCTGCGTCTCCTGTGTTTGCAGATCTCGGACATCCAGGTCAGCGGTCAGTCCGAGGACATGACGGCCAAAGAGAAGCTGCTCCTGTGGTCGCAGCGGATGACGGACGGCTACCAGGGGCTGCGCTGCGACAACTTCACCAGCAGCTGGCGGGACGGGCGGCTCTTCAACGCCATCATCCACCGCCACAAGTAAGTGGACGCTCCTCGCCAGGGTACATCCTGGGATTGGCCGCCGGTTTTAGTCCCGCCCCCCTCCGCGGAGAGGAATTTTAAACCTCAGGCGAATGTCACAGATGGAAGAAATTCCTTTCGTTTTATACGGGAAACGTGTTCAGACCAGAAACGTAAATGTCATCTTCAAAGGGATGATCCGGGCGTGTCCTCCCCGCCAGATGATGGGTACAGCGCTCTGCAGAGCATCTCACTGCCAGAAAGACACACTGCAGAGCGTCCCTCCTGTACTGAGAACAGGGCACTGTCTGCAGAGCGTCCCTCCTGTACTGAGAACAGGGCACTGTCTGCAGAGCGTCCCTCCTGTACTGAGAACAGGGCACTGTCTGCAGAGCGTCCCTCCTGTACTGAGAACAGGGCACTGTCTGCAGAGCGTCCCTCCTGTACTGAGAACAGGGCACTGTCTGCAGAGCGTCCCTCCTGTACTGAGAACAGGGCACTGTCTGCAGAGCGTCCCTCCTGTACTGAGAAGCAGGGCACTATCTGCAGAGCGTCCCTTCCTGTACTGAGAACAGGACATTTGCAAGGTCCTCCTGTACTGAGACAGGGCCCTGCCCCTGTACTGAGAACAGGGCACTATCTGCAGAGCGTCCCTCCTGTACTGAGAACAGGGCACTGTCTGCAGAGCGTCCCTCCTGTACTGAGAACAGGGCACTGTCTGCAGAGCGTCCCTCCTGTACTGAGAACAGGGCACTGTCTGCAGAGCGTCCCTCCTGTACTGAGAACAGGGCACTGTCTGCAGAGCGTCCTCCTGTACTGAGAACAGGGCACTGTCTGCAGAGCGTCCCTCCTGTACTGAGAACAGGGCACTGTCTGCAGAGCGTCCCTCCTGTAACTGAGAACAGGGCACTGTGTCTGCAGAGCGTCCCTCCTGTACTGAGAAAACAGGGCACTGTCTGCAGAGCGTCCCCTCCTGTACTGAGAACAGGGCACTGTCTGCAGAGCGTCCCTCCTGTACTGGAGAACAGGGCACTGTCTGCAGAGCGTCCCTCCTGTACTGAGAACAGGGCACTGTCTGCAGAGCGTCCCTCCTGTACTGAGAACAGGGCACTGTTCTGCAGAGCGTCCCTCCTGTACTGAGAACAGGGCACTGTCTGCAAGAGCGTCCCTCCTGTACTGAGAACAGGGCACTGTCTGCAGAGCGTCCCTCCTGTACTGAGAACAGGGCACTGTCTGCAGAGCGTCCCTCCTGTACTGAGAACAGGGCACTGTCTGCAGAGCGTCCTCCTGTACTGAGAACAGGGCACTGTCTGCAGAGCGTCCCTCCTGTACTGAGAACAGGGGCACTGCACTGTCTGCAGAGCGTCCCTCCTGTACTGAGAAACAGGGCACTGTCTGCAGAGCGTCCCTCCTGTACTGAGAACAGGGCACTGTCTGCAGAGCGTCCCTCCTGTCTAGCGTCCTGTTACTGAGAACAGGGCACTGTCTGCAGAGCGTCCCTCCTGTACTGAGAACAGGGCACTGTGTCTGCAGAGCGTCCCTCCCTGTACTGAGAACAGGGCACTGTCTGCAGAGCGTCCCTCCTGTACTGAGAGAACAGGGCACTGTCTGCTGAGAGCTGTCTGCGTCCCTCCTGTACTGAGAACAGGGCACTGTCTGCAGAGCGTCCCTCCTGTACTGAGAACAGGGCACTGTCTGCAGAGCGTCCCTCCTGTACTGAGAACAGGGCACTGTCTGCAGAGCGTCCCTCCTGTATGAGAACAGGGCACTGTCTGCAGAGCGTCCCTCCTGTACTGAGAACAGGGCACTGTCTGCAGAGCGTCCCTCCTGTACTGAGAACAGGGCACTGTCTGGCAGAGCGTCCACTCCTGTACTGAGAACAGGGCACTGTCTGCAGAGCGTCCCTCCTGTACTGAGAACAGGGCACTGTCTGCAGAGCGTCCCTCCTGTACGAGAACAGGGCACTGTCTGCAGAGCGTCCCTCCTGTACTGAGAACAGGGCACTATCTGCAGAGCGTCCTCCTGTACTGAGAACAGGGCACTGTCTGCAGAGCGTCCCTCCTGTACTGAGAACAGGGCACTTGTCTGCAGAGCGTCCCTCCTGTACTGAGAACAGGGCACTGTCTGCAGAGCGTCCCTCCTGTACTGAGAACAGGGCACTGTCTGCAGAGCGTCCCTCCTGTACTGAGAACAGGGCACTGTTCTGCAGAGCGTCCCTCCTGTACTGCAGAACAGGCGCCAACTGTCTTGCAGAGCGTGCCCTCCTGTACTGAGAACAGGCACTGTCTGCAGAGCGTCCCTCCTGTACTGAGAACAGGGCACTGTCTGCAGAGCGTCCCTCCTGTACTGAGAACAGGGCATTATCTGCAGAGCGTCCCTCCTGTACTGAGAACAGGGCATTGTCTGCAGAGCGTCCCTCCTTGTACTGAGAACAGGGCACTGTCTGCAGAGCGTCCGCTCCTGTTACTGAGAACAGGGCACTGTCCTGCAGAGCGTCCCTCCTGTACTGAGAACAGGGCACTGTCTGCAGAGCGTCCCTCCTGTACTGAGAACAGGGCATTGTCTGCAGAGCGTCCCTCCTGTACTGAGAACAGGGCATTGTCTGCAGAGCGTCCCTCCTGTACTGAGAACAGGGCATTATCTGCAGAGCGTCCCTCCTGTACTGAGAACAGGGCACTGTCTGCAGAGCGTCCCTCCTGTACTGAGAACAGGGCACTGTCTGCAGAGCGTCCCTCCTGTACTGAGAACAGGGCACTGTCTGCAGAGCGTCCCTCCTGTACTGAGAACAGGGCACTGTCTGCAGAGCGTCCCTCCTGTACTGAGAACAGGGCACTGTCTGCAGAGCGTCCCTCCTGTACTGAGAACAGGGCATGTCTGCAGAGCGTCCCTCCTGTACTGAGAACAGGGCACTGTCTGCAGAGCGTCCCTCCTGTACTGAGAACAGGGCACTGTCTGCAGAGCGTCCCTCCTGTACTGAGAACAGGGCACTGTCTGCAGAGCGTCCCTCCTGTACTGAGAACAGGGCACTTGTCTGCAGAGCGTCCCTCCTGTACTGAGAACAGGGCACTGTCTGCAGAGCGTCCCTCCTGTACTGAGAACAGGGCACTGTCTGCAGAGCGTCCCTCCTGTACTGAGAACAGGGCACTGTCTGCAGAGCGTCCCTCCTGTACTGAGAACAGGGCATTATCTGCAGAGCGTCCCTCCTGTACTGAGAACAGGGCACTGGTCTGCAGAGCGTCCCTCCTGTACTGAGAACAGGGCACTGTCTGCAGAGCGTCCCTCCTGTACTGAGAACAGGGCACTGTCTGCAGAGCGTCCCTCCTGTACTGAGAACAGGGCATTATCTGCAGAGCGTCCCTCCTGTACTGAGAACAGGGCACTGTCTGCAGAGCGTCCCTCCTGTACTGAGAACAGGGCACTGTCTGCAGAGCGTCCCTCCTGTACTGAGAACAGGGCACTGTCTGCAGAGCGTCCCTCCTGTACTGAGAACAGGGCACTGTCTGCAGAGCGTCCCTCCTGTACTGAGAACAGGGCACTGTCTGCAGAGCGTCCCTCCTGTACTGAGAACAGGGCAGTATAGCTGCAGAGTGTGCCGTCATCTGGTGCACCTCATACACATTACAGTCTGTCTGCAGAACATCTCACCTACTCGTCATGCCGGTAATAACGCTGCGTCCTGGATTATTTCTCTCCTGCTGGAACAAGATTTCATCCGTCCGCCAAGAGCGATGCCGCGTCCCGAACAATGAGGGGATTGAGCGCGGGTCTGAGCGCGTGAGCGCCCCCTGCTGGTCCAGGACTGACAATCCTCACACTCACCGCTGGGGGACGGTTGTCAGAACCCCCCCGCCCCCTCCCCCTCTTGTGTCGGATAGGTGTGAGCGCCCCCTGCTGGTCCAGGACTGACAATCCTCACACTCACCGCTGGGGGACGGTTGTCAGAACCCCCCCGCCCCCTCCCCCTCTTGTGTCGGATAGGTGTGAGCGCCCCCTGCTGGTCCAGGGCCGACAATCCTCACACTCACCGCTGGGGGACGGTTGTCAGAACGCCCCCTCCCCTCTTGTGTCGGATAGGTGTGAGCGCCCCCTGCTGGTCCAGGGCTGACAATCATCACTCACTGCTGGGGGACGGTTGTCAGACCCCCCCTCTTGTGTCTGAGTGGGTGTCTGCAGGGATTGTTGTCGCCGGTTCTGTCCGAACGGTTCTGGTTCTGTCTGACCGGTTCTGCATGCCCGGTTCTGGTTCTGCATGCCCGGTTCTGGTTCTGCCTGACCGGTTCTGGTTCTGCCTGACCGGTTCTGGTTCTGCCTGACTGGTTCTGGTTCTGCCTGACCGGTTCTGGTTCCGGTATTCCGCGCTGTTGTGGATCAGCGGACAGTGAAATGTGCCTTTTTCTCTGCTTGCTGTCAGTGATTGGAAGCTTCTTGTTTACGTCTTCCTTCCAGCCGCAGCACAGATCTGTCCGCTCCTGATAGTTTGTTACAATGTATCGGTGCAGGTGACATGTATCAGAGACTGGATACAAGTGTAACGAATACTCAGCTGTGAGCAGCCCGGGGTCCGGGTTTGGTCGAGCCTCTGATCTGCTGGGACGTTGTGGAGCTTTATGTGTGTAACTTTAGAGAACTACCACCCCCATCATGTGTGGCGGTTGGCACGGCGCTCAGGTGCAGACACACGGCTCTTGTATTTCGTAGCTGGAGGCGACTTTTCTCAGCGTCTTCCTCCCTCGTCTATTATTTTTATAATCGCTCTATAACATGTAATAGCACGGGGGAGCCGGCACGCCCTAAACTCCTCAGACACACGCCCGACCTGCGGCTCAGGAGGGAGAAGCTGCGCAGGATCAGGGAGAAGGACGTCTGTGGACTGACTCTGAGACCAGGGGGTGATACGTAACCGGACACGTCTGAGGAGGAGGCGCCGCCGTCACACGAGGGACATGAAGGGACTTGGGTGCTGAGGAGCGGCGAGTGCAGCGTCCAGGACCAGCGCGGGATCCGGCCGTCATTATGCCTCATGATGTAAAGAAGAGGAGGAAAGGGAAGCAGAAGAGGAGCGCCGGCCATGGCTCCGGGAATTCGCCGTCCCGCGCGCTCAGTCGCTGGAGCGGGTGGTGATGATGTGCGAGGATGTCCCCTCCGAAAACGGCTCCCTGGAGGAGGAGAGTGGTGCGGCGGAGCGGAGCAGCACCTACCTGGGCTCCGTCTACTCCATCCGCTCCGAGCTGCTCCTGAAAGAAATGTATGAGGCAGCTCCGTCCCGGTGACTGCGGGACAGTGGGGGGGCGCCGCGCTGCAGGCCGCTCATACATGAAACCTGAAGTGCGGGAGCGGTATGATGTGCAGTATGGGAGAGTGTGCGGGTGTATGATGTGTGTAATAGTGTATAACATACAGTATGGAGGGTGTGAGTGTATGAATGGGTATAATAGTGTAATAATGTGCTGGGTGTGAGTGTATGTGTGTAATAGTGTATGACATACAGTATGGAGGGTGTGAGTGTATGAATGGGTATAATATATAGTGTAATAATGTGCTGGGTGTGAGTGTATGTGTGTAATAGTGTATGACATACAGTATGGAGGGTGTGAGTGTATGAATGGGTATAATAGTGTAATAATGTGCTGGGTGTGAGTGTATGTGTGTAATCGTGTATGACATACAGTATGGAGGGTGTGAGTGTATGAATGGGTATAATATATAGTGTAATAATGTGCTGGGTGTGAGTGTATGTGTGTAATCGTGTATGACATACAGTATGGAGGGTGTGAGTGTATGAATGGCTATAATAGTGTAATAATGTGCTGGGTGTGTATAACAGTGTGTGTGTGATTGTATGACTGTATATTGTATAGTATGGGAGAGTGCGGGTATGATGGGTATAATATGTAGTGTAATAATGTATAGGGTATGTATAACAGTGTGTGAGTGTATGATGTGTGTAATAATTTATAACATGCAGTATGGGGGTATAATATGTAGTGTAATAATTAACAGGGTGTTTATAACATAGTATGTGAGTGTATGAATGTGTAATGTATATTGTGCAGTATGGGAGAGCGTGCAGGTATGAATAGGTATAGTGTAATAACGTGCAGGGTGTGTATAACAGTGTGTGAGTGTATGAATGTGTAATAATGTGCAGTATGGGAGAGTGTGCGGGTATAATGTATAATTTGCAGCACTTGGGTATAATTGGGTGTGTATTGTATGTGTATGAATGTACGACTTGTGTATAATATGATGTGCAGCGTGTGGGTATGAATGTGTATAATAATGTGCAGGGTTTGAAAGTATAAACTAGCGCTAGTGTATGGATGTAAAAATGTGTTCAGTGCAGGGTGAGATCGTCATATCACAGACGGGGGAGGGGGCGCTTGTGTCACAGAAATGTATTACATTTTACGATCATGTATGTAGAATAATGTAATACTGCAGCACCTTGTGTACCTGTACTATCATATAGCATGAATCGAAAGTCTGATCTGGTGTCCCATGCTCCTGTATGATATGTTCTCTTCCTCCCCTGCTCCTGTATGATATGTTCTCTTCCTCCTCTGCTCTTGTATGATATGTTCTCTTCCTCCCCTGCTCCGGTATGATATGTTCTCTTCCTCCCCTGCTCCTGTATGATATGTTCTCTTCCTCCCCTGCTCCTGTATGATATGTTCTCTTCCTCCTCTGCTCCTGTATGATATGTTCTCTTCCTCCCCTGCTCCTGTATGATATATTCTCTTCTTCCTCTGCTCCTGTATGATATATTCTCTTCTTCCTCTGCTCCTGTATGATATGTTCTCTTCCTCCCCTGCTCCTGTATGATATGTTCTCTTCCTCCTCTGCTCCTGTATGATATATTCTCTTCTTCCTCTGCTCCTGTATGATATGTTCTCTTCCTCCTCTGCTCGTGTATGATATGTTCTCTTCCTACCCTGCTCCTGTATGATATGTTCTCTTCCTACCCTGCTCCTGTATGATATGTTCTCGTCCTCCTCTGCCACTGTATGATATGTTCTCTTCCTCCTCTGCTCCTGTATGATATATTCTCTTCTTCCTCTGCTCCTGTATGATATGTTCTCTTCCTCCTCTGCTCCTGTATAATGTTCTCTTCCTCCTCTGCTCCTGTATAATGTTCTCTTCCTCCTCTGCTCCTGTATGATATGTTCTCTTCCTCCCCTGCTCCTGTATGATATGTTCTCTTCCTCCTCTGCTCTTGTATGATATGTTCTCTTCCTCCCCTGCTCCGGTATGATATGTTTCTCTTCCTCCCCTGCTCCTGTATGATATGTTCTCTTCCTCCCCTGCTCCTGTATGATATGTTCTCTTCCTCCTCTGCTCCTGTATGATATGTTCTCTTCCTCCTCTGCTCCTGTATGATATATTCTCTTCTTCCTCTGCTCCTGTATGATATGTTCTCTTCCTCCTCTGCTCGTGTATGATATGTTCTCTTCCTACCCTGCTCCTGTATGATATGTTCTCTTCCTCCTCTGCTCCTGTATGATATGTTCTCGTCCTCCTCTGCCCCTGTATGATATGTTCTCTTCCTCCTCTGCTCCTGTATGATATATTCTCTTCTTCCTCTGCTCCTGTATGATATGTTCTCTTCCTCCTCTGCTCGTGTATGATATGTTCTCTTCCTACCCTGCTCCTGTATGATATGTTCTCGTCCTCCTCTGCCCCTGTATGATATGTTCTCTTCCTCCTCTGCTCCTGTATGATATATTCTCTTCTTCCTCTGCTCCTGTATGATATGTTCTCTTCCTCCTCTGCTCCTGTATAATGTTCTCTTCCTCCTCTGCTCCTGTATAATGTTCTCTTCCTCCTCTGCTCGTGTATGATATGTTCTCTTCCTACCCTGCTCCTGTATGATATGTTCTCGTCCTCCTCTGCCCCTGTATGATATGTTCTCTTCCTCCTCTGCTCCTGTATGATATATTCTCTTCTTCCTCTGCTCCTGTATGATATGTTCTCTTCCTCCTCTGCTCCTGTATAATGTTCTCTTCCTCCTCTGCTCCTGTATAATGTTCTCTTCCTCCTCTGCTCCTGTATAATGTTCTCTTCCTCCTCTGCTCCTGTATGATATGTTCTCTTCCTCCTCTGCTCCTGTATGATATGTTCTCTTCCTCCTCTGCTCCTGTATGATATGTTCTCTTCCTCCTCTGCTCTTGTATGATATGTTCTCTTCCTCCTCTGCTCCTGTATATGTTCTCTTCCTCCTCTGTTCCTGTATATGTTCTCTTCTTCCTCTGCTCCTGTATGATATGTTCTCTTCCTCCTCTGCTCCTGTATGATATGTTCTCTTCCTCCCCTGCTCCTGTATGATATGTTCTCTTCCTCCTCTGCTCCTGTATATGTTCTCTTCCTCCTCTGTTCCTGTATGATATGTTCTCTTCCTCCCCTGCTCCTGTATGATATGTTCTCTTCTTCCTCTGCTCTTGTATGATATGTTCTCTTCCTCCCCTACTCCTGTATGATATGTTCTCTTCTTCCTCTGCTCTTGTATATGTTCTCTTCCTCCCCTGCTCCTGTATGATATGTTCTCTTCTTCCTCTGCTCTTGTATGATATGTTCTCTTCCTCCCCTACTCCTGTATGATATGTTCTCTTCTTCCTCTGCTCTTGTATATGTTCTCTTCCTCCCCTGCTCCTGTATGATATGTTCTCTTCCTCCGCTGCTCCTGTATGATATTCTCTTCCTCCCCTGGTGCCCCTCTTCTCCTCTTATACCTCCGGGCACATTACTGGGTGCGGTGCCGCCTTGTACTGTATCACATTGCAGTCACTCATTGTGTAGCATGTAATTGGGGCTGCAGCGGTGCATGCTGGGAACCTGGGACAATGATGTGTAACATAACACTATATTTTATGGAGACTGCTGTGCGATGACGTATAGAAGGCACATGTCGGGAGCGTACATACAGTGTTCGGGGGCCGGGGGACGTTCTGTGTAATGGGTCCAATGATTTGTCTCGTGATCGGGAGCAGTCTGGATGTGACATTGGTCCGTGTCGTCATGCCCACAGTCCTAGCTTCTCGGTTCTCAGGACCGCAGCACCTCATATAATAATCTGCTTCTCTCCACAGGCCAATGCTGATAGACATGAACCGGGTCTATCGTCAGACCAACATCGAGAACCTGGACCAGGCCTTCACCGTGGCAGAGCGGGACCTGGGAGTCACCAGGCTGCTGGACCCTGAGGGTATGTATAGTGTATGTGCACAGTGGTGATGTCACTCCTGCAGTATATATTATATATATGTACAGTGGTGATGTCACTCCTGCGGTATATATTATATATGTGTACAGTGGTGATGTCACTCCTGCAGTATATATTATATATATGTACAGTGGTGATGTCACTCCTGCAGTATATATTATATATATGTACAGTGGTGATGTCACTCCTGCAGTATATATTATATAATATGTCAGTGGTTGATGTCACTCCTGCAGTATATATTATATATATGTACAGTTGGTGATGTCACTCCTGCAGTATATATTATATATATGTACAGTGGTGATGTCACTCCTGCAGTATATATATTATATATGTGTACAGTGGTGATGTCACTCCTGCAGTATATATTATATATATGTACAGTGGTGATGTCACTCCTGCAGTATATATTATATATATGTACAGTGGTGATGTCACTCCTGCAGTATATATTATATATATGTACAGTGGTGATGTCACTCCTGCAGTATATATTATATATATGTACAGTGGTGATGTCACTCCTGCAGTATATATTATATATATGTACAGTGGTGATGTCACTCCTGCAGTATATATTATATATATGTACAGTGGTGATGTCACTCCTGCAGTATATATTATATATATGTACAGTGGTGATGTCACTTAATATCTACTGCGGTATATTATATATTATATGTACAGTGGTGATGTCACTCCTGCAGTATATATTATATATATGTCAGTGGTGATGTCACTCCTGCAGTATATATTATATATATGTACAGTGGTGATGTCACTCCTGCAGTAATATAATATATATGGTACAGTGGTGGATGTCACTCCTGCAGTATATATTATATATATGTACAGTGGTGATGTCACTCTGCTGCAGTATATATTATATATATGTGTACAGTGGTGATGTCACTCCTGCAGTATATATTATATATATGTACAGTGGTGGATGTCACTCCTGCAGCTATATATATATATATGTACAGTGGTGATGTCACTCCTGCAGTATATATTATATATATGTACAGTGGTGATGTCACTCCTGCAGTATATATTATATATATGTACAGTGGTGATGTCACTCCTGCAGTATATATTATATATATGTACAGTGGTGATGTCACTCCTGCAGTATATATTATATATATGTACAGTGGTGATGTCACTCCTGCAGTATATATTATATATTTGCACAGTGGTGATGTCACTGCAGACTACTGGTAAGGATTGTGGTTTTCCGCCCTAGATGTGGACGTCCCGCAGCCTGATGAGAAATCCATCATCACCTACGTGTCCTCCCTGTACGATGCCATGCCGCGGGTTCCTGACGTGCAGGATGGAGTCAGAGCCAATGTGAGTACCCGGGACAGACAGACAGCCGTCCGCTCTGTGCCGCCATCTGGAGAGGTCACGGTCTCTTTCCTCCTGCAGGAGCTGGAGCTGCGGTGGCACGAGTACTACGAGAGGGTGACTATGCTGCTGCAGTGGATCAGACACTACACCGTCATCTTCGAGGAGAAGAGATTCCCGGCCAGCTACGAAGAGATCGAGGTAAGGAGCCCTCGCCGCGTACTGCAGGTGGACCGCCGGCGGATGGGGCGGAAATCTCTGGAATTATGGAGATCCGTTGTTGATCCCGGGATTTATTCAGATTGAGATGGGAAATATTGTCTTCTGCCTTTATCTGGACAGACAGAGCGTATTACTGTGTGCATGGGGCGGTGTAGTGGGGTCTGGAGGATCCGTGCAGGAGGTATAGAGGGTCTGCTTAGCTGGGGGCAGTGAGGAGGTTTCCTGCAGGAGGTATAGAGGATCTGGATAGCTGGGGGGCAGTGATGAGGTTTCCTGCAGGAGGTATAGAGGGTCTGGTATCAGGCGGGGCAGTGAGGAGGTTTCCTGCAGAAGGTATAGAGGGTCTGGTATTGGGCGGGGCAGTGGTGAGGTTTCCTGCAGGAGGTATAGAGGGTCTGGTATCGGGCGGGGCAGTGGTGAGGTTTCCTGCAGGAGGTATAGAGGGTCTGGTATCAGGCGGGGCAGTGGTGAGGTTTCCTGCAGGAGGTATAGAGGTCTGGTATCGGGCGGGGCAGTGGTGAGGTTTCCTGCAGGAGGTAATAGAGGGTCTGGTATCAGGCGGGGCAGTGGTGATGTTTCCTGCAGGAGGTATAGAGGTCTGGTATCAGGCGGGGCAGTGGTGAGGTTTCCTGCAGGAGGTATAGGGGTCTGGTATCAGGCGGGGCAGTGATGATGTGTCCTGCAGGAGGTATAGAGGGTCTGGTATCGGGCGGGGCAGTGGTGAGGTTTACTGCAGGAGGTATAGAGGGTCTGGTATCAGGCGGGGCAGTGGTGATGTTTCCTGCAGGAGGTAGAGGTTTGTATCAGGCGGGGCAGTGGTGAGGTTTCCTGCAGGGTATAGAGGGTCTGGTATCGGGCGGGGCAGTGGTGAGGTTTACTGCAGGAGGTATAGAGGGTCTGGTATCAGGCGGGGCAGTGGTGAGGTTTCCTGCAGGAGGGTATAGAGGGTCTGGTATTGGGCAGGGCTGTGGTGGAGTTTCCTGCAGGAAGGTATAGAGGGTCTGGTATCAGGCGGGGCAGTGGTGAGATTTCCTGCAGGAGGTATAGAGGGTCTGGTATCGGGCGGGGCAGTGGTGAGATTTCCTGCAGGAGGTATAGAGGGTCTGGATAGCTGGGGGGGGGCAGTGGTGGGGTTTCCTGCTGGAGGTATAGAGGGTTTGGTATCGGGCGGGGCAGTGGTGAGATTTCCTGCAGGAGGTATAGAGGGTCTGGTATCGGGCGGGCAGTGGTGAGATTTACTGCAGGAGGTATAGAGGTCTGGTATCGGGCGGGGCAGTGGTGAGATTTCCTGCAGGAGGTATAGAGGGTCTGGTATCGGGCGGGGCAGTGGTGAGATTTCCTGCAGGAGGTATAGAGGTCTGGATAGCTGGGGGGGGCAGTGGTGGGGTTTCCTGCAGGAGGTATAGAGGGTCTGGTATTGGGTGGGCAGTGGTGAGGTTTCCTGCAGGAGGTATAGAGGGTCTGGTATCAGGCGGGGCAGTGGTGATGTTTCCTGCTGGAGGTATAGAGGGTCTGGATAGCTGGGGGGCAGTGGTGGGGTTTCCTGCAGGAGGTATAGAGGGTTTGGTATCGGGCGGGGCAGTGGTGAGGTTTCCTGCAGGAGGTATAGAGGGTCTGGTATTGGGCGGGGCAGTGGTGAGGTTTCCTGCAGGAGGTATAGAGGGTTGGTATCGGGCGGGGCAGTGGTGAGGTTTCCTGCAGGAGGTTATAGAGGGTTTGGTATCGGGCGGGGCAGTGGTGAGGTTTCCTGCAGGAGGTATAGAGGGTCTGGTATTGGGCGGGGCAGTGGTGAGGTTTCCTGCAGGAGGTATAGAGGGTCTGGATAGCTGGGGGGGTGCAGTGGTGATGTTTCCTGCAGGAGGTATAGAGGGTCTGGTATTGGGCGGGGCAGTGGTGAGGTTTCCTGCAGGAGGTATAGAGGGTCTGGTATTGGGCGGGGCAGTGGTGAGGTTTCTGCAGGAGGTATAGAGGGTTTGGTATCGGGCGGGGCAGTGGTGAGGTTTCCTGCAGGAGGTATAGAGGGTTTGGTATCGGGCGGGGCAGTGGTGAGTTTCCTGCAGGAGGTATAGAGGGTCTGGTATTGGGCGGGGCAGTGGTGAGGTTTCCTGCAGGAGGTATAGAGGGTCTGGATAGCTGGGGGGGTGCAGTGGTGATGTTTCCTGCAGGAGGTATAGAGGGTCTGGTATTGGGCGGGGCAGTGGTGAGGTTTCCTGCAGGAGGTATAGAGGGTCTGGTATTGGGCGGGGCAGTGGTGAGGTTTCCTGCAGGAGGTATAGAGGGTCTGGATAGCTGGGGGGGTGCAGTGGTGAGGTTTCCTGCAGGAGGTATAGAGGGTTTGGTATCGGGCGGGGCAGTGGTGAGGTTTCCTGCAGGAGGTATAGAGGGTTTGGTATCGGGCGGGCAGTGGTGAGGTTTCCTGCAGGAGGTATAGAGGGTCTGGTATTGGGCGGGGCAGTGGTGAGGTTTCCTGCAGGAGGTATAGAGGGTCTGGATAGCTGGGGGGGTGCAGTGGTGATGTTTCCTGCAGGAGGTATAGAGGGTCTGGTATCGGCGGGGCAGTGGTGAGGTTTCTGCAGGAGGTATAGAGGGTCTGGTATTGGGCGGGGCAGTGGTGAGGTTTCCTGCAGGCAGGTATAGAGGGTCTGGTATTGGGCGGGGCAGTGGTGAGGTTTCGTGCCGGGTGTTTCGGGATGTGTGACTGATCAGATAGCTGTGGTCGGCCGCGTGCTTCCTGTGATCAGAGGAGACAAGTTGTCATGAGACGAGGTTTAGATCAAGTTCTTGTGATATAAAGTTCCTGGAGCCAAGTGTTTATTGGTACAGTCCCTGTAATCACGGTCCCTGTATTCTCCCCCCTGTAATCATGGTCCCTGTATTCTCCCCCCTGTAATCACGGTCCCTGTATTCTCCCCCCTGTAATCATGGTCCCTGTATTCTCCCCCCTGTGATCACGGTCCCTGTATTCTCCCCCCTGTGATCACGGTCCCTGTATTCTCCCCCCTGTAATCACGGTCCCTGTATTCTCCCCCTGTAATCACGGTCCTGTATTCTCCCCCCTGTAATCCCCTGTATTCTCCCCCCATGGTCCCTGTATTCTCCCCCCTGTAATCACGGTCCCTGTATTCTCCCCCCTGAATCACGGTCCCTGTATTCTCCCCCTGTAATCATGTCCCTGTATTCTCCCCCCCTGTAATCACGGTCCCTGTATTCTCCCCCCTGTAATCATGGTCCCTGTATTTCTCCCCCTGTAAATATGGTCCCTGTATTCTCCCCTGTAATCACGGTCCCTGTATTCTCCCCCCTGTGATCACGGTCCCTGTATTCTCCCCCTGTAATCATGGTCCCTGTATTCTCCCCCCTGTAATCATGGTCCCTGTATTCTCCCCCTGTGATCACGGTCCCTGTAATTCTCCCCCCTGTGATCACGGTCCCTGTATTCTCCCCCTGTAATCACGGTCCCTGTATTCTCCCCCCTGTGATCACGGTCCCTGTATTCTCCCCCCTGTAATCACGGTCCCTGTATTCTCCCCCTGTAATCACGGTCCCTGTATTCTCCCCCCTGTAATCACGGTCCCTGTATTCTCCCCCCTGTAATCACGGTCCCTGTATTCCCGCCTCTGTGGTCCCGGTCCCTGTATTCCCGGTCCCTGTATTCCCACCTCTGTGGTCCCGGGTCCCTGTATTCCCACCTCTGTGGTCCCCGGTCCCTGTATTCCCGCCTCTGTGGTCCCGGTCCCTGTATTCCCGCCTCTGTGGTCCCGGTCCCCTGTATTCCCGCCTCTGTGGTCCCGGTCCCTGTATTCCCGCCTCTGTGGTCCCGGTCAGTTCCGTGTATTCCCGGTCCCTGTATTCTCGCCTCTTTGGTCCTGGTCCCTGTATTCCCGCCTCTGTGGTCCCGGTCCCTGTATTCCCCGCCTCTTTGGTCCCGGTCAGTCCCTGTATTCCTGCCTCTGTGGTCCCGGTCCCTGTATTCCCGCCTCTGTGGTCCCGGTCCCTGTATTCCCGCCTCTGTGGTCCCGGTCCCTGTATTCCCGCCTCTGTGGTCCCGGTCAGTTCCGTGTATTCCCGGTCCCTGTATTCCCGGTCCCTGTATTCTCACCTCTTTGGTCCTGGTCCCTGTATCCCGCCTCTGTGGTCCCGGTCCCTGTATTCCTGCCTCTGTGGTCCCGGTCCCTGTATTCTTACCTCTTTGGTCCCGGTCAGTCCCTGTGGTCCCGGTCCCTGTATTCCCGCCTCTGTGGTCCCGGTCCCTGTATTCCCGCCTCTGTGGTCCCCGGTCCCTGTATTCCCCGCCTCTGTGGTCCCGGTCAGTTCCGTGTATTCCCGGTCCCTGTATTCCCGGTCCCTGTATTCTCACCTCTTTGGTCCTGGTCCCTGTATTCCCGCCTCTGTGGTCCCGGTCCCTGTATTCCTGCCTCTGTGGTCCCGGTCCCTGTATTCTTACCTCTTTGGTCCCGGTCAGTCCCTGTGGTCCCGGTCCCTGTATTCCCGCCTCTGTGGTCCCGGTCCCTGTATTCCCGCCTCTGTGGTCCGGTCCCTGTATTCCCGCCTCTGTGGTCCCGGTCCCTGTATTCCCGCCTCTGTGGTCCCGGTCCCTGTATTCCCGCCTCTGTGGTCCCGGTCCCTGTATTCCCGCCTCTGTGGTCCCGGTCCCTGTATTCCCGCCTCTGTGGTCCCGGTCCCTGTACATTTATCCCTATAGATATCACAAGGACCGCTTTGGGGCAGTTTTTATTATAAATTTAACCCTTTGTATCGGTTGTAGATTTTATGGCGTCAGTTCCTGAAATTTAAAGAGACAGACCTCCCTAACAAAGAGGCCGACAAGAACCAGTCCAGATTTCAGTTCCAGTCCCTGGAGGTGAGTACAGCGCCCCCTGTTGTCGCCCTGATCCCTGCGTCTGCTCCAATTAATGTGTCCTCTCCCCCCTTAGGGTGCAGTTAAATCAGGGCAGCTGAAGGTGCCCCCCGGATACCACCCCCTGGACGTGGAGAAGGAGTGGGGGAAGCTGCACGTGTCCATCCTGGAGAGGGAGAAGCTGCTGCGCATCGAGCTGGAGCGGTGAGTGCTGATCGCCAGGACACCCCTCATAGTGGGCGGAGCAGGTGGTGGGTGCTGACCGCCAGGACACCCCTCATAGTGGGCGGAGCGGGTGGTGAGTGCTGACCGCCAGGACACCCCTCATAGTGGGCGGAGCAGGTGGTGGGTGCTGACCGCCAGGACACCCCTCATAGTGGGCGGAGCGGGTGGTGGGTGCTGACCGCCAGGACCCCCTCATAGTGGGCGGAGCGGGTGGTGAGTGCTGACCGCCAGGACACCCCTCATAGTGGGCGGAGCAGGTGGTTGGTGCTCATTTCTCTGGCGCTCGGCGGTTGTATTGGGGCAGGTTCTCTGTAGTTCAGTGGTTGTATTGGGACGGTCCTCTCCATAGTTCAGTGGTTGTATTGGGGCGGTTTCTCTGGCGCTCGCGGTTGTATTGGGGCGGTTTCTCTGTAGTTCAGTGGTTGTATTGGGGCGGGTTCTCCGTAGTTCAGTGGTTGTATTGGGGCGGTTTCTCTGGCGCTCGGCGGTTGTATTGGGGCGGTTTCTCTGTAGTTCAGTGGTTGTATTGGGGCGGGTTCTCCGTAGTTCAGTGGTTGTATTGGGGCGGTTTCTCTGGCGCTCGGCGGTTGTATTGGGGCACCCTCTCTGGCGCTCGGCGGTTGTATTGGGGCGGTTTCTCCGTAGTTCGGTGGTTGTATTGGGGCAGCCTCTCTGGAGCTCGGCGGTTGTATTGGGGCGGTTTCTCCGTAGTTCAGTGGTTGTATTGGGGCGGGTTCTCCGTAGTTCAGTGGTTGTATTGGGGCGGTTTCTCTGGAGCTCGGCGGTTGTATTGGGGCGGTTTCTCCGTAGTTCGGTGGTTGTATTGGGGCGGGTTCTCTGGAGCTCGGCGGTTGTATTGGGGCGGGTTCTCCGTAGTTCAGTGGTTGTATTGGGGCGGTTTTCTCTGTAGTTCAGTGGTTGTATTGGGGCGGTTTCTCTGTAGTTCAGTGGTTGTATTGGGGCAGTCTCTCCGTAGTTCAGTGGTTGTATTGGGGCAGTCTCTCCGTAGTTCAGTGGTTGTATTGGGGCGGGTTCTCCGTAGTTCAGTGGTTGTATTGGGGGCGGTTTCTCTGGAGCTCGGCGGTTGTATTGGGGGCGGTTTCTCTGGAGCTCGGCGGTTGTATTGGGGCGGTTTTCTCCGTAGTTCGGTGGTTGTATTGGGGCAGCCTCTCTGGAGTTCGGCGGTTGTATTGGGGTGGGTTCTCCGTAGTTCAGTGGTTGTATTGGGGCGGTTTCTCTGGCGCTCGGCGGTTGTATTGGGGCGGTTTCTCCGTAGTTCAGTGGTTGTAATGGGGCGGTTTCTCTGGCGCTCGCGGGTTGTATTGGGGCGGTTTCTCTGTAGTTCAGTGGTTGTATTGGGGCGGTTTCTCTGGCGCTCGGCGGTTGTATTGGGGCGGTTTCTCTGTAGTTCAGTGGTTGTATTGGGGCGGTTTCTCTGTAGTTCAGTGGTTGTATTGGGGCAGTCTCTCCGTAGTTCAGTGGTTGTATTGGGGGCGTTTCTCTGGTGCTCGGCAGTTGTAGTGGGGTGGTCTCTCCGGAGCCCGGTGGGTTGTATTGGGGCGGGTTCTCTGGCGCTCGATGGTTGTATTGGGGCGGGTACTCCGTAGTTCAGTGGTTGTATTGGGGCGGGTGTGTCCCTCCCTTGCCTTGGTGTCCTCCCTGCACCGCACTGTGTAGTTACCGTTGTTTGTGTTGGTGACGGGAGGTTTTCAGCTATTTATGACATTTGTACAGCGCAGGAGATTTCCTCCATGAGTCACATCAGCCGAAAGTGAGAGGAGGCGCGGGGATTCACTGTGAATGTGCTCTGTGTCAGTGAATCGCTGCCTCCTCCTCTGTGTCAGTGAAATCGCTGCCTCCTCCTCTGTGTCAGTGAATCGCTGCCTCCTCCTCTGTGTCAGTGAATCGCTGCCTCCTCCTCCTCTGTGTCAGTGAATCGCTGCCTCCTCCTCCTCTGTGTCAGTGAATCGCTGCCTCCTCCTCCTCTGTGTCAGTGAATCGCTGCCTCCTCCTCCTCTGTGTCAGTGAATCGCTGCCTCCTCCTCCTCTGTGTCAGTGAATCGCTGCCTCCTCTCCTCTGTGTCAGTGAATCGCTGCCTCCTCCTCCTCTGTGTCAGTGAATCGCTGCTCCTCCTCCTCTGTCAGTGAATCGCTGCCTCCTCCTCCTCTGTGGTCAGTGAATCGCTGCCTCCTCCTCCTCTGTGTCAGTGAATCGCTGCCTCCTCCTCCTCTGTGTCAGTGAATCGCTGCCTCCTCCTCCTCTGTGTCAGTGAATCGCTGCCTCCTCCTCCTCTGTGTCAGTGAATCGCTGCCTCCTCCTCCTCCTCTGTGTCAGTGAATCGCTGCCTCCTCCTCCTCTGTGTCAGTGAATCGCTGCCTCCTCCTCCTCTGTGTCAGTGAATCGCTGCCTTTTTGTTGTGGCTTCTCTGGCTGCAGACCATTGCACCCACGTCTCCTGTGCAGACTGTCGCCCCAGTCACAGGGCGGTGGCTCTTCTCGCCGTCCACTTGTACCGATCACAGAGCAGGAAAAAGTTTGAGTTAGTGGCGCGCGGTGTGTGAGTCACGCCGTCAGTAATTAGATCCAGAGAGGGCTGGCGGCTCGGGAGGTGGAGGAGGGAGAAGCGGCCGCTGGCTCCTTCCTCTGCACATCTGCTACTACAGAGAAGTGGTGTCAGAGCGATGACTGCGGGGACCTCACACTCAGGATAGGTGAGACGTTCTGCACAGGGGGTGGAGCCTGCAGAGCATTGTGACGGGGACTCCCAGTCCATGCTGCAGCTGGTCTAGAGCCTCAGTAATTCTCCGCTGCGTGCCGGGTGCCACAGAGCGCTGGCCGGGAGTCATTGTGTAATGTTCCTCTTATTTGTAGAGGGTTTTACTATAGGAAGGGTGAGGCTCGTACAACAGGAGCGCCCCCTGCTGATAGATTGTCAGCTCTTCTGCCCCCTGCTGATAGATTGTCAGCTCTTCTGCCCCCTGCTGATAGATTGTCAGCTCTTCTGCCCCCTGCTGATAGATTGTCAGCTCTTCTGCCCCCTGCTGATAGATTGTCAGCTCTTCTGCCTCCTGCTGATGGATTGTCAGCTCTTCTGCCCCCTGCTGATGGATTGTCAGCTCTTCTGCCCCCTGCTGATGGATTGTCAGCTCTTCTGCCTCCTGCTGATGGATTGTCAGCTCTTCTGCCCCCTGCTGATGGATTGTCAGCTCTTCTGCCACCCACGCTGCTATTAGATTGTCAGCTCTTCTGCCTCCACGCTGCTGATGGATTGTCAGCTCTTCTGCCCCCTGCTGATGGATTGTCAGCTCTTCTGCCCCTGCTGAATGGATTGTCAGCTCTTCTGCCCCCTGCTGATGGATTGTCAGCTCTTCTGCCTCCTGCTGATGGATTGTCAGCTCTTCTGCCTCCTGCTGATAGATTGTCAGCTCTTCTGCCCCCTGCTGATGGATTGTCAGCTCTTCTGCCCCCTGCTGATAGATTGTCAGCTCTTCTGCCCCCTGCTGATAGATTGTCAGCTCTTCTGCCCCCTGCTGATGGATTGTCAGCTCTTCTGCCCCCTGCTGATAGATTGTCAGCTCTTCTGACCCTGCTGATAGATTGTCAGCTCTTCTGCCCCCTGCTGATAGATTGTCAGCTCTTCTGCCCCCTGCTGATAGATTGTCAGCTCTTCTGCCCCTGCTGATAGATTGTCAGCTCTTCTGCCCCCTGCTGATGGATTGTCAGCTCTTCTGCCCCCTGCTGATGGATTGTCAGCTCTTCTGCCTCCTGCTGATAGATTGTCAGCTCTTCTGCCTCCTGCTGATGGATTGTCAGCTCTTCTGCCCCCTGCTGATGGATTGTCAGCTCTTCTGCCCCCTGCTGATGGATTGTCAGCTCTTCTGCCACCACGCTGCTATTAGATTGTCAGCTCTTCTGCCTCCTGCTGATAGATTGTGAGCTCTTCTGCCTCCTGCTGATGGATTGTCAGCTCTTCTGCCTCCTGCTGATAGATTGTCAGCTCTTCTGCCCCCTGCTGATAGATTGTCAGCTCGTCTGACCCTGCTGATAGATTGTCAGCTCTTCTGCCTCCTGCTGATAGATTGTCAGCTCTTCTGACCCTGCTGATAGATTGTCAGCTCTTCTGCCCCCTGCTGATAGATTGTCAGCTCTTCTGCCCCCTGCTGATGGATTGTCAGCTCTTCTGCCCCCTGCTGATGGATTGTCAGCTCTTCTGCCTCCTGCTGATGGATTGTCAGCTCTTCTGCCTCCTGCTGATGGATTGTCAGCTCTTCTGCCTCCTGCTGATGGATTGTCAGCTCTTCTGCCTCCTGCTGATGGATTGTCAGCTCTTCTGCCCCCTGCTATTAGATTGTCAGCTCTTCTGCCTCCACGCTGCTATTAGATTGTCAGCTCTTCTGCCTCCTGCTGATAGATTGTCAGCTCTTCTGCCTCCTGCTGATAGATTGTCAGCTCTTCTGCCTCCACGCTGCTATTAGATTGTCAGCTCTTCTGCCCCCTGCTGATAGATTGTCAGCTCTTCTGCCTCCACGCTGCTATTAGATTGTCAGCTCTTCTGCCTCCTGCTGATAGATTGTCAGCTCTTCTGCCTCCACGCTGCTATTAGATTGGTCAGCTCTTCTGCCTCCACGCTGCTATTAGATTGTCAGCTCTTCTGCCCCCTGCTGATAGATTGTCAGCTCTTCTGCCTCCTGCTGATGGATTGTCAGCTCTTCTGCCCCCTGCTGATAGATTGTCAGCTCTTCTGCCCCCTGCTGATAGATTGTCAGCTCTTCTGCCCCCTGCTGATAGATTGTCAGCTCTTCTGCCCCCTGCTGATAGATTGTCAGCTCTTCTGCCTCCACGCTGCTATTAGATTGTCAGCTCTTCTGCCTCCTGCTGATAGATTGTCAGCTCTTCTGCCTCCACGCTGCTATTAGATTGTCAGCTCTTCTGCCCCCTGCTGATGGATTGTCAGCTCTTCTGCCCCCTGCTGATAGATTGTCAGCTCTTCTGCCCCCTGCTGATAGATTGTCAGCTCTTCTGCCTCCTGCTGATGGATTGTCAGCTCTTCTGCCTCCTGCTGATGGATTGTCAGCTCTTCTGCCCCCTGCTGATAGATTGTCAGCTCTTCTGCCCCTGCTGATAGATTGTCAGCTCTTCTGCCTCCTGCTGATGGATTGTCAGCTCTTCTGCCTCCTGCTGATAGATTGTCAGCTCTTCTGCCTCCTAACTGATAGATTGTCAGCTCTTCTGCCCCCTGCTGATAGATTGTCAGCTCTTCTGCCTCCTACTGATAGATTGTCAGCTCTTCTGCCCCTGCTGATAGATTGTCAGCTCTTCTGCCTCCTGCTGATGGATTGTCAGCTCTTCTGCCTCCTGCTGATAGATTGTCAGCTCTTCTGCCTCCTGCTGATGGATTGTCAGCTCTTCTGCCCCCTGCTGATAGATTGTCAGCTCTTCTGCCCCCTGCTGATAGATTGTCAGCTCTTCTGCCTCCTGCTGATGGATTGTCAGCTCTTCTGCCTCCTACTGATAGATTGTCAGCTCTTCTGCCCCCTGCTGATAGATTGTCAGCTCTTCTGCCTCCTACTGATAGATTGTCAGCTCTTCTGCCCCCTGCTGATAGATTGTCAGCTCTTCTGCCTCCTGCTGATGGATTGTCAGCTCTTCTGCCTCCTGCTGATAGATTGTCAGCTCTTCTGCCTCCTACTGATAGATTGTCAGCTCTTTCTGCCCCCTGCTGATAGATTGTCAGCTCTTCTGCCTCCTACTGATAGATTGTCAGCTCTTCTGCCCCCTGCTGATAGATTGTCAGCTCTTCTGCCTCCTGCTGATGGATTGTCAGCTCTTCTGCCTCCTGCTGATAGATTGTCAGCTCTTCTGCCTCCTGCTGATAGATTGTCAGCTCTTCTGCCTCCTGCTGATGGATTGTCAGCTCTTCTGCCCCCTGCTGATGGATTGTCAGCTCTTCTGCCTCCTGCTGATGGATTGTCAGCTCTTCTGCCCCCTGCTGATGGATTGTCAGCTCTTCTGCCCCCTGCTGATGGATTGTCAGCTCTTCTGCCCCCTGCTGATGGATTGTCAGCTCTTCTGCCCCCTGCTGATAGATTGTCAGCTCTTCTGCCTCCTGCTGATGGATTGTCAGCTCTTCTGCCTCCTGCTGATGGATTGTCAGCTCTTCTGCCCCCTGCTGATAGATTGTCAGCTCTTCTGCCTCCTGCTGATAGATTGTCAGCTCTTCTGCCTCCTGCTGATGGATTGTCAGCTCTTCTGCCTCCTGCTGATGGATTGTCAGCTCTTCTGCCTCCTGCTGATGGATTGTCAGCTCTTCTGCCTCCTGCTGATGGATTGTCAGCTCTTCTGCCCCCTGCTGATGGATTGTCAGCTCTTCTGCCTCCTGCTGATAGATTGTCAGCTCTTCTGCCTCCTGCTGATGGATTGTCAGCTCTTCTGCCCCCTGCTGATAGATTGTCAGCTCTTCTGCCTCCTGCTGATGGATTGTCAGCTCTTCTGCCTCCTGCTGATGGATTGTCAGCTCTTCTGCCCCCTGCTGATGGATTGTCAGCTCTTCTGCCCCCTGCTGATAGATTGTCAGCTCTTCTGCCTCCTGCTGATGGATTGTCAGCTCTTCTGCCTCCTGCTGATGGATTGTCAGCTCTTCTGCCTCCTGCTGATAGATTGTCAGCTCTTCTGCCTCCTGCTGATAGATTGTCAGCTCTTCTGCCTCCTGCTGATGGATTGTCAGCTCTTCTGCCTCCTGCTGATGGATTGTCAGCTCTTCTGCCCCCTGCTGATGGATTGTCAGCTCTTCTGCCCCCTGCTGATAGATTGTCAGCTCTTCTGCCCCCTGCTGATAGATTGTCAGCTCTTCTGCCCCCTGCTGATGGATTGTCAGCTCTTCTGCCTCCTACTGATAGATTGTCAGCTCTTCTGCCTCCTGCTGATGGATTGTCAGCTCTTCTGCCCCCTGCTGATAGATTGTCAGCTCTTCTGCCTCCTGCTGATGGATTGTCAGCTCTTCTGCCTCCTACTGATAGATTGTCAGCTCTTCTGCCTCCTGCTGATGGATTGTCAGCTCTTCTGCCCCCTGCTGATGGATTGTCAGCTCTTCTGCCCCCTGCTGATAGATTGTCAGCTCTTCTGCCTCCTGCTGATGGATTGTCAGCTCTTCTGCCCCCTGCTGATGGATTGTCAGCTCTTCTGCCCCCTGCTGATAGATTGTCAGCTCTTCTGCCCCCTGCTGATAGATTGTCAGCTCTTCTGCCCCCTGCTGATAGATTGTCAGCTCTTCTGCCCCTGCTGATAGATTGTCAGCTCTTCTGCCCCCTGCTGATAGATTGTCAGCTCTTCTGCCTCCTGCTGATGGATTGTCAGCTCTTCTGCCCCCTGCTGATAGATTGTCAGCTCTTCTGCCCCCTGCTGATAGATTGTCAGCTCTTCTGCCCCCTGCTGATAGATTGTCAGCTCTTCTGCCTCCTGCTGATGGATTGTCAGCTCTTCTGCCTCCATGCTGCTGATAGATTGTCAGCTCTTCTGCCTCCACGCTGCTATTAGATTGTCAGCTCTTCTGCCTCCACGCTGCTATTAGATTGTCAGCTCTTCTGCCTCCACGCTGCTATTAGATTGTCAGCTCTTCTGCCTCCACGCTGCTATTAGATTGTCAGCTCTTCTGCCTCCACGCTGCTGATAGATTGTCAGCTCTTCTGCCTCCACGCTGCTATTAGATTGTCAGCTCTTCTGCCTCCACGCTGCTATTAGATTGTCAGCTCTTCTGCCTCCACGCTGCTATTAGATTGTCAGCTCTTCTGCCTCCACGCTGCTGATAGATGTCAGCTCTTCTGCCTCCACGCTGCTGATAGATTGTCAGCTCTTCTGCCACCTGCGTCTTTGTTTTTATATCTCTCGGAACTTACTCCCCGGAGACTCCTCGTATTGCTGGGCCCCCCGGGGACTCCTCGTATTGCTGGGCCCCCCGGGGACTCCTCGTATTGCTGGGCCCCCCGGGACTCCTCGTATTGCTGGGCCCCCCGGGGACTCCTCGTATTGCTGGGCCCCCCGGGGACTCCTCGTATTGCTGGGCCCCCCGGGGACTCCTCGTATTGCTGGGCCCCCCGGGGACTCCTCGTATTGCTGGGCCCCCCGGGGACTCCTCGTATTGCTGGGCCCCCCGGGGACTCCTCGTATTGCTGGGGCACCCGTCATGTATCTAGGACTGTGCCTGCACCTTGATGCAATGCTCCCTGGACTACAGGACGGTCGTGTTCTGGCACATGAAGCCCCCATCACCTGTATACCGCTATATACATCACATGGGGCTGGCCTGTCAGTGGGTACACTGCTATAATTCTATTCTTGTCATTGTTGGGACAGGTTGGAACGTCTGCAGAGAATCGTCAGCAAGCTGCAGATGGAGTCCGGACTGTGCGAGGAGCAGCTGAACCAGGCCGATGCCTTACTACAGACGGTGCGTTCACATTCACTGACAGCAAGCAAAGATTACAGAGCCATGATCTGTAGAGGTTCTCCGCGGGGCCCCCGGGGGCCACAGAACATTGTATAATGACCTCTCTTTTACAGAATATCCGCCTCCAGAATGCCGGGAAGCCGTTCCAGCGGGCCGGAGACATCGAGCGGGACCTGGACAAGGCGGACACCATGATACGGGTTCTGTTCAATGACGTACAGGCCCTTAAAGATGGCCGCCATCCTCAGGGCGAGCAGATGTATCGCAGGTAATGTGCAGATGGTCCATGTAGTGCGGCAGACGTCGGGTTACCCCGGGCCAGCACCGTCATGGCGACCGCTTTAAATTAACCCTTTGGATGCTTTCATTACCAGAGTCTACCGCCTCCACGAGCGGCTGGTCGCCATACGCACAGAGTACAACCTGCGGATAAAGTCGGGGGCCACTCAGGTCATCACCCAGGTCACTCAGGTCAGCCAGCAGACCGGTCGGCCAGAGGTGGATGAGGTCACCCTGCGCTACCTCCAGGACCTGCTCGGCTGGGTGGAGGAGAACCAGAAACGGATCAACGCCGCGGAGTGGGGCTCTGACCTCCCCAGCGTGGAGTCACAACTGGGCAGCCACCGCGGCCTCCATCAGTCCATTAACGAGTTCCGGTCCAAGATTGAACGAGCGCGGGCTGACGAGGTGAGTGATGTGTCCACGAGCCGCCCTGAACGTGGCTCCTCCATCTGTGACACCTCCTGTGTCTCTTTCCAGGCCCAGATGTCAGGAACTCGCGGAACCTACCAGGAATATCTGGGAAAACTGGATCTACAATACGCCAAGCTGCTGGTGAGTCCGCCGCCATCATCTCACAGGGTCCGCCATCACCTGTGATGTCATCGTATTCATGGTCTGCCATCATCCTTCCAGAACTCCTCGAAGTCCAGACTGCGACACCTGGAGAGCCTCCACGCATTCGTGGCCGCAGCCACCAAAGAGCTGATGTGGCTGAACGACAAAGAAGAGGAAGAGGTCAACTTCGACTGGAGCGAGCGCAACGCCAACATGACCAGCAAAAAAGACAACTACTCGGTGAGAGGGGGAGGCAAAGGGGATCAAACTACAAGATCACACAGGGGATCAGTCCACGGGAACACGGGATTCCACAGAGGAGATCAGACCACAGGAGAGATACCACAGGAACACAGGGGATCAGACCATGGGACCGCAGAGGGAATCCATCTACGAGATCACAGAGGGGATCGGACCACGGGAACACAGGGGATTCCACATAGGGGATCAAACCACTGGAACACAGAGGAGATCAGAGCATAGTACCACGGGGGGATACCACAGGACCACAGGGAGATCAGACCACAGGATCACAGGGAGATCAGAACACAGGGGGATCAGACCACAGGATCACAGGGAGATCAGAACACAGGGGGATCAGACCACAGGATCACAGGGAGATCAGAACACAGGGGGATCAGACCACGGGACCGCAGAGGGAATCCAATTACAAGATCACAGAGGGGATCAGACCACGGGAGGGATATCTACAGGGTCACAGAGGAGATCAGAGCATGGTACCACAGGACCACACGGGATCAGACCAGAGGAGTGGATCCATGTGACCACTGAGGGGATCAAATGATGAGATCACAGAGAGGATCAGACCACGGGAACACAGGGATCAAACCACGGGAACACAGGGGATACCGCAGAGGGGATCAGACCATGGAACTGCAGAGGAATCAACTACAAGATCACAGAGGGGATCAGACCACAGGATCACAGAGGAGATCAGAGCATGGTACCACAGGGGGATACCACAGGACCACACAGGGGATCAGACTGCAGGAGCGAATTCATGTGACCACTGAGGGGATCACTGAAGGGATTAAACTGAGATCACAGAGGGGATCGGAACACGGGGATCAAACACGGGAACACAGCGGATATTGCAGAGGGGCTCAGACCATGGGACCGCAGAGCGAATCAACTACAAGATCACAGAGGGGATCAGACCACAGGAGGGATACCACAGGATCACAGGGGGATCAGACCACGGGACCGCATAGGGTATCCTACTACAAGATCACAGAGGGGATGGGACCACAGGAGCAAATCCATGGGACCTCTGAGGGGATCAGACTACAAGATTCAGAGGAGATCACAGCATGATACCACGTGGGGATACCACATGACCACACAGGGGATCAAACCGCAGGAACTAATCCATGGGATCACGGAGGGATCAGACAGTGGAATCAAAGGGCAGGAGGTGTCAGACCACGGGGGCCACAAGATGGATCACAGCATTGGGCGATTAATAGAATCAGGAGATGAAACCTAGAGGAGAGCGGAGGATGGGTCAGAGTGTGAGGAGGAGAGCGGAGGATGGGTCAGAGTGTGAGGAGGATCATTGGGGGGTCAGAGGTTAGAGGTCCTGGGTGCAGGTTCAGGACGAGGCTTGGTTTTACTATTTATCTGTATTTAGGGATTGATGCGGGAGCTGGAACTGAAGGAAAAGAAGATAAAGGAAATCCAGAACACCGGGGACCGTCTCCTCCGTGAGGACCACCCTGGTAAAACCACAGTGAGGTGAGTGGATGTCTCTGCAGCAGACGTGGCTCCCTGTGGCCCTGCGGAGCGGACCCTTCACCCGATCTTCTCCTCTGCCCCAGGCGTTCCAGGCCGCTCTGCAGACGCAGTGGAGTTGGATGCTTCAGCTTTGCTGCTGTATTGAGGCTCATCTGAAGGAGAACACGGCTTACTTCCAGGTATGACCGGAGAACGTGTAGAGTCCGTCACGTATGTTCTCTGCCGTGTCCTGAATCCTCACGTTCTCCATCTTCCCTGTGACAGTTCTTTACTGATGTAAAGGAGGCTGAGGATCATCTGAAGAAGATTCAGGACACCATGCGCAGGAAGTACACGTGTGACCGATCCATCACAGTGACCCGGCTGGAGGACCTGGTGCAGGACAGCATGGTGAGTCTGGGGTCCTCCCAGGACTGGTGTATGTCCAGCGATGATGTGGGGGCCCGGACAGATGACCGACATCACTCTCATCTCCCACAGGATGAAAAGGAGCAGCTGGCGGAGTACAAGGGTCAAATCTCCGGCCTCGCCAAGCGGGCGAAGGCCATAGTGCAGCTGAAGCCTCGCAGTCCCGCCAACCCTCCCAAAGGGCAGCAGCCCATTCAGGCGGTGTGTGACTACAAGCAGATGGAGGTAAGGGCAGGGGTGGCTCCTGGTGAATGTGGGGCCCCACACAGGAGGGCATCTGCCCGGCGGTGTCCAGTCCGTGCCAGCACAGCGTCTGTGCCACGTCTATACCCACAAATAGCGCAGTGTAGAGACTGCTGGCCGTGTGAGACCCTCCGTACCCACAACCGTGGTGTCCCTGTAGCTGAGCAGGAGCAGGGTCACTGACCGTGGACAAATCTCCTGGCATGTCCTGCCCCATGAAGAATGAGCTCCGACATCAAGGGTGCCCTGACCACGACCACCTACAGGGGACAATGGAGGGGACTCCTTAGTTACATGATAACATGCTGCCTGCGGCCACCACCAGAGGGAGCTCACTGCATCCAGTTATAGCGACCCCTGTCTGCAGTGAGCTCCCCCTAGTGGTGGCTGCAGGCAGACCTCTGACCTCTATACAGACAGGGCGACGGTTTAATGCATCGGCAGCGTCCTCGAGATCTCCGCTGGGTAATCCCTTACACTACAGTCAGGTGTGAACCTAGCCCAGAAGCATCGTCCATGGGGGCGTCATGTATGGAAACGTCCGGACAGTATGGACGGTGCATTATCGTCAGTGTCATAAAATGGCAATGCAACAATAAAAAGCACCGCCACACGAGTTCATTGACGGATACGTTTACCTGCACTGATACATTGTAGCAAACCACCAGCAGGGGACAGACTTGTGTGCGGCTTCTCTTACAGATCACCATCCATAAAGGAGATGAGTGTCTTCTGGTCAACAACTCCCAGCCGTACAAGTGGAAGGTGCAGAACTCCGGGGGGAGCGACGCCGTGGTGCCGTCCGTCTGCTTCATCGTCCCTCCACCCAACAAAGAGGCGCTGGACGCTGTCAGCAGGTGATGCCGGGCGCCTCCTCTCTCTTTACCACGGCTCTCTTCGGCGGTGTGTGCTCATTGTCTTGTATCCTCCGACAGACTGCAGAGCGGCCACCAGGACCTGCTGACCCAGTGGCAGAGGATGCACATCGACCTGAAGAGCCTGCTGTCCTACCAGTACCTGCTGCGCGACATTCAGCTCATCCAGTCCTGGACTCTCGTCACGGTCAGTCATGTAACATGGTGCCAGTGTGTGCCGCCATATTCCTAATGTGAGGCCAGTGTGTGCCGCCATATTCTGCATGTGAAGCCAGTGTGTGCCGCCATATTCTGCATGTGAGGCCAGTGTGTGCCGCCATATTCTGCATGTGAGGCCAGTGTGTGCCGCCATATTCTGTATGTGAGGCCAGTGTAATGCCGCCATATTCTGTATGTGAGGCCAGTGTAATGCCTCCATATTCTGTATGTGAGGCCAGTGTAATGCCTCCATATTCTGTATGTGAGGCCAGTGTAATGCCTCCATATTCTGTATGTGAGGCCAGTGTGTGTGCCGCCATATTCCTAATGTGAGGCCAGTGTGTGCCGCCATATTCTGCATGTGAGGCCAGTGTGTGCCGCCATATTTCTGCATGTGAGGCCAGTGTGGTGCCGCCATATTCTGCATGTGAAGCCAGTGTGTGGCCGCCATATTCTGCATGTGAGGCCAGTGTGTGCCGCCATATTCTGCATGTGAGGCCAGTGTGTGCCGCCATATTCTGTATGTGAGGCCAGTGTAATGCCGCCATATTCTGTATGTGAGGCCAGTGTAATGCCTCCATATTCTGTATGTGAGGCCAGTGTAATGCCGCCATATTCTGCATGTGAAGCCAGTGTGTGCCGCCATATTCTGCATGTGAGGCCAGTGTAATGCCTCCATATTCTGCATGTGAGGCCAGTGTGTGCCGCCATATTCTGTATGTGAGGCCAGTGTAATGCCGCCATATTCTGTATGTGAGGCCAGTGTAATGCCTCCATATTCTGTATGTGAGGCCAGTGTAATGCCGCCATATTCTGCATGTGAAGCCAGTGTGTGCCGCCATATTCTGCATGTGAAGCCAGTGTGTGCCGCCATATTCTGCATGTGAAGCCAGTGTGTGCCGCCATATTCTGTATGTGAGGCCAGTGTAATGCCGCCATATTCTGCATGTGAAGCCAGTGTGTGCCGCCATATTCTGCATGTGAGGCCAGTGTAATGCCGCCATATTCTGCATGTGAGGCCAGTGTAATGCCTCCATATTCTGCATGTGAAGCCAGTGTGTGCCGCCATATTCTGTATGTGAGGCCAGTGTAATGCCTCCATATTCTGTATGTGAGGCCAGTGTAATGCCTCCCATATTCTGCATGTGAAGCCAGTGTTAATGCCGCCATATTTCTGTATGTGAGGCCAGTGTAATGCCTCCATATTCTGTATGTGAGGCCAGTGTAATGCCTCCATATTCTGTATGTGAGCCAGTGTAATGCCGCCATATTCTGTATGTGAGGCCAGTGTAATGCCTCCATATTCTGTATGTGAGGCCAGTGTAATGCCGCCATATTCTGCATGTGAGGCCAGTGTATGCCGCCATATTCTGCATGTGAAGCCAGTGTGTGCCGCCATATTCTGCATGTGAAGCCAGTGTGTGCCGCCATATTCTGCATGTGAAGCCAGTGTGTGCCGCCATATTCTGCATGTGAAGCCAGTGTGTGCGCCATATTCTGCATGTGAAGCCAGTGTGTGCCGCCATATTCTGCATGTGAAGCCAGTGTGTGCCGCCATATTCTGCATGTGAGGCCAGTGTGTGCTGCCATATTCTGTATGTGAAGCCAGTGTGTGCCGCAGGCGTATAATGCCGCCATATTCTGTATGTGAAGCCAGTGTGTGCCGCCATATTCTGCATGTGAAGCCAGTGTGTGCCGCCATATTCTGCATGTGAGGCCAGTGTAATGCCTCCATATTCTGTATGTGAGGCCAGTGTGTGCCGCCATATTCTGTATGTGAAGCCAGTGTGTGCCGCAGGAGTATAATGCCGCCATATTCTGTATGTGAAGCCAGTGTAATGCCGCCATATTCTGCATGTGAAGCCAGTGTGTGCCGCCATATTCTGCATGTGCCATTTCTTACCCTTTGTCGCCCCCACTGCACGTACTGATGTGTCCTCCGCCCCCGCAGTTCCGCAGTATGACCTCCGAGGAGTATAAGCTGATCCTCAGGAACCTGGAGACACATTACCAGGACTTCATGCGGGACTCCCAGGACTCCCAGAACTTCCACCCGGACGACCGCATGAACATCGAGAGGGAGTATAACTCCTGCAACCAGAAGTACGAGACTCTGCTGCGCAGCATCGAGCGAGGTAACGGGGGCCGCCAGAAGACCGCCCGGGAGCGGTGGTGACCGCAGGAGATCTCACCTGGGACCTTGTCTTTGTAGGAGAGCAGGACGAGAGCGCGTGTAAGAACTACATCTCCCAGCTGAAGAACATCCAGCTCCAGCTCGAAGGCTGCGAGGCTCGCACCGTCAGCAAGATCCGCAGCCCCCTGGACAAAGATCCCGTCAAAGAGTGTTCCCAGAGGATCGGAGACCAGCAGGTAGGTGGCCGGAGGCTGCGCCCTGACCCCAGATTGTCAGACCGACAGCCCAGATAGTTCCCTGAATCCACCCAGACTCCAGACGTCGCTCATATAGAAGAAAATGTCTGTCCTCTGTTGTCCGTCCATCCATCTGTTTTTTATACGTGGTCAAACAACTGGACCGATCGGCCCCACATTTGGCACACAGGTAGATCAGGTGTCCGGGAAGGTTTTAGACCGGGTCTCAGCTCTCCAGGGACGTCCCTTTCCTGAGATATCCCCAAAATGTATTAGCCAATAGGAGCTTGCAGCTTCCCTCACATTCTAACTGCCATTCACACAGTCACATGACCCTTATTATCCAATAGAAGCTCGCAGGTCCTTCAGTCTGGACATACACAGTTACACCCAGTTTCCATAACAACTCAGCCATTTTTCTTCACTGTTACAGGTCACTGTTAATGGGGTGTGGTGCTGTGGAGGTCTTGTATTAAGGGGGCAGGGTGCTGTTGAGGTCTTACATTAAGGGACGGGGTGCTGTGGAGGTCTTATATTAAAGGGCGTGGCACAGTGTGGGTGGGAGTGTCACTGTTAAATGGGAGAGGCCCTGTGCAGGTCAATGTTAAGGGGGTGAACCGCTGTGCAGGGCACTGTGAGGGCTCACTGTTAAGGGGGGCGGAATGCTGTGGAGGGGCCCGGGCCACTGTGGGGGGGGGGGGGGGGGGGTCACTGTAAACGGTGCAGGCCACTGTGGAGGTCAGTGTTAATGGGGCTGGGTACTGTGGAGATCACTGTTAAGGGGGCAGGCGCTGTAGAGGTTACTTTAAAGGGGCCATGCCACTGTGGAGGTCACTTTTAAAGGGCGGGCCACTGTATAGATCAGTGTAAAGGGGGAAGGGCATTGTGGAGGTCACTGTTAAGGAGGTAGGCCATTGTATAGATCCGTGTAAAGGGGGCATAGTTATGTGGAGGTTACTGCTAAGAGGACGGGCCAATGTGGAGGTCACTGTTAAGGGGGCAAGGTGCTGTGGATGTCATTGTTAAATGGTGGGAGCTCTGTGGAGGTCACTGTTAAGGGGGATGGCTGTTGTGAAGGTCAAAGTTAAGGGCATGGGCTGCTGTGGAGGTCAATTTTAAGGGGCAGGGTGCTGTGGAGGTTCAGTGTTCACGGGACAGGCCGCTGTGGAGAACACGGGAGGCAGGGGGCTGTGAAGGTCACAGTTAACGAGGTGGGGCACTGTGGAGATCACTATTAAGGGGGAGGGGTGCTGTAAAGGTCATTGTTATGGGGAACACTGTCAATATCTTTTAACCTCACTAACAAACATTAAATGAAATAATGGAAATCTATCATCTCAGGACGTCCACAGGACCGCTGCTCTGAAAGGGCCCCTGCACCATAGAACCCTGTCTGCCAAACCAGGTGGCCCTGGAAAAAAGTGATATGTGGAGCCCAGTCATTACTATATAGCATTATGGTGAGGGAGGGACCAGTATATATATATACTGCCCTATAGTGAGGGACTGTGCCGGTCCTTATTAATATTATATATAAGTAGTGTCCTGTCTGATGAGGACTGTGCTCGCTGTGTGTGGGGGCGAGCAGGAGACATGGCGCTAGCTCGACTATCTAAGCTGTGAGGTCACCTATAGAATGAGGACCTCCGTAGGGACCACGTCCGCCGGTCCTCACCTGACTCTGTTCTACTTTCCTCAGCAAATTCATTTTGAACTGGAGACAATTCAGAAGAACCTGGACAAGGTGAGCGAGAAGACCCGGAAGATTCTCACCCAGCCCGACATGGGGGGCCTCTGCGCCCGTCCTGAAATCTGAGCACGAAATAACCCTGCAGAAGATGGACCAAGTCTACAGCCTGTCCTCCATCTACCTGGATAAGTAAGTGCCCCCCTGCTCCCCGTCTTCTCCAGCACATCGGACGGATCTGAGGGATCTAACAGATTAACTCTATGTTCTCCAGGCTGAAGACCATAAACTTGGTGATCCGAAACACCCACGGAGCCGAGGAAGTGGTGAAGACCTATGAAGACCAGCTGAAGGACGTTCACACTGTACCTGCCGATCTGAAGGAGCTGGAGAACAGCAAGACTGACCTGAAGGTACGGAGGGCTGCCAGAGCTGCACAGAGTATTTCAGCAGGAAGCAAAGTCTGGGCGTATCAGTCATTACAGTCATCTAACTTGGGGTGAAGATGACTGTAATGGTGGGAGTTACCGTATCATAGATGGAAGTAGTGTGTGCGTAGTGTTGGAGGGCAAGGTTTCAGTATTGCGGTGTGAGGGTGCAGTATTGCGGTGTGAGGGTGCAGTATTGCGGGTTGTGAGGGTGCAGTATTGCGGTGTGAGGGTGCAGTATTGCGGTGTGAGGGTGCAGTATTGCGGGTGTGAGGGTGCAGTATTGCGGTGTGAGGGGTGAGGGTGCAGTATTGCGGTGTGAGGGTGCAGTGCTGGGTGTAGGGAGTGCGCAGTATTGCGGTGTGAGGGTGCAGTATTGCGGTGTGAGGGTGCAGTATGTGGTGTGGAGGTTGCAGTGCTGGGTGTAGGGAGTGCGCAGTATTGCGGTGTGAGGGTGCAGTATTGCGGTTGTGAGGGTGCAGTATTGTGGTGTGAGGGTGCAGTGCTGGGTGTAGAGAGTGCACAGTATTGCAGTGTGAGGGTGCAGTATTGTGGTGTGAGGGTGCAGTATTGTGGTGTGAGGGTGCAGTGCTGGTGTAGGGAGTGCGCAGTATTGCGGGTGTGAGGGGTTGCAGTGCTGGGTGTAGAGAGTGCACAGTATTGCAGTGTGAGTGTGCAGTATTGCGGTGTGAGGGTGCAGTGCTGGGTGTAGAGAGTGCACAGTATTGCAGTGTGAGGGGTGCAGTATTGCGGTGTGAGTATGCAGTATTGTGGTGTGAGGGTGCAGTGCTGGGTGTAGGGAGTGCACAGTATTGCGGTTGTGAGGGTGCAGTATTGCAGTGTGAGGGTGCAGTATTGTGGTGTGAGGGTGCAGTGCTGGGTGTAGGGAGTGCACAGTATTGCGATGTGAGGGTGCAGTATTGCGATGTGGAGGGTGCAGTATTGGCGGTGTGAGGGTGCAGTATTGCGGGTGTGAGGGTGCAGTGCTAGGTGTAGAGTGCACAGTATTGCAGTGTGAGGGTGCAGTATTGCGGGTGTGAGTATGCAGTATTGTGGTGTGAAGGTGCAGTGCTGGTGTAGGGAGTGCGCAGTATTGCGGTGTGAGGGTGCAGTATTGCGCGGTGTGAGGGTGCAGTGCTGGGTGTAGAGAGTGCACAGTATTGGCAAGTGTGAGGGTGCAGTATTGCGGTGTGGGGTGCAGTATTGCGGGTGTGAGGGTGCAGTATTGCGGTTGTGAGGGTGCAGTGCTGGGTGTAGGGAGGGTGCAATATTGCGGGTGTGAGGGTGCAGTATTGGCGGTGTGAGGGTGCAGTGCTGGGTGTAGAGAGTGCACAGTATTGCGGTGTGAGGGTGCAGGTATTGCGGTGTAAGGGTGCAGTATTGCGGTGTGAGGGTGCAGTGCTGGGTTGTAGAGAGTGCACAGTATTGCGGTGTGAGGGTGCAGTATTGCGGTGTGAGGGTGCAGTGCTGGGTGAGGGAGTGCCGCAGTATTGCGGTGTGAGGGTGCAGTATGTGGTGTGAGGGTGCAGTGCTGGGTGTAGAGAGTGCACAGTATTGCAGTGTGAGTGTGCAGTATTGCGGTGTGAGGGTGCAGTGCTGGTGTAGAGAGTGCACAGTATTGCCAGTGTGAGGGTGCAGTATTGCAGTGTGAGGGTGCAGTATGCGGTGTGAGTATGCAGTATTGTGGTGTGAGGGTGCAGTGCTGGGTGTAGGGAGTGCACAGTATTGCGGGCATGTGAGGGTGCAGTATTGCGGTGTGAGGGTGCAGTATTGTGGGTGTGAGGGTGCTGGGTGTAGGGAGTGCACAGTATTGCGGTGTGAGGGTGCAGTATAGGGTGCAGTGTGAGTGTGAGGGTGCAGTATTGCGGTGTGTGAGGGTGCAGTATTGTGGTGTGAGGGTGCAGTGCTGGGTGTGAGAGTGCACAGTAGGTGCAGTGCAGTGTGCAGGTTTGCAGTATTGCGGTGTGAGGTGTGCAGTATTGTGGTGTGAGGGTGCAGTGCTGGGTGTAGTGAGTGCGCAGTATTGCGGTGTGAGGGGTGCAGTATTGTGCAGTGTGTAGAGGGTGCAGTGCTGGGTGTATGAGAGTGCACAGTATTGCAGTGTGAGGAGTGCAGTTATTGCGGTGTGAGGGTGCAGTATTGCGTGTTAGGGTGCAGTATTGTGGTGTGAGGTGCAGTGCTGGGTGTAGAGTGAGTGCACAGTATTGCGGTGTTGGAGGTGCAGTATTGTGGTGTGAGAGTGCAGTGCTGGGTGTAGAGAGTGCAGTAGTATTGCGTGTGTGTAGGTGTGCAGTAGTGTTGCGGTGTGAGGGTGCAGTGCTGGTGTAGAGAGTGCAGAGTAGTGCACAGTATGTGAGGGTGCAGTATTGCGGTGTGAGGGTGCAGTATTGCGGTGCAGTGAGGGTGCAGTATGGTGTAGGTGTGTGTATTGCGGTGTGAGGGTGCAGTATGTGTGGCGTGTGTAGGGTGCAGTATTGCGGTGTGAGGGTGCAGTAGTGTGTGCAGTGGGTGTAGGGAGTGCAGTATTGTGCTGTGGGTGTGAGGTGCAGTATTGCGGTGTGCAGGGCAGTGCAGTGTGCAGTGAGTGCACAGTATTGCGGTGTGAGGGTGCAGTGCTGGGTGTAGGGAGTGCGCAGTCTCCTCACATGCGGTTCGCTGTGTCTTCCAGAGGATGCGTGGACAGGTGGAGGGCCACCAGCCTCTCTTCAGTGGTCTGGAGAGCGATCTCGGCAAGGCTCGTGAGGTGAGTGAGAAGATGCTGCGCGTCCACAGCGAGCGGGACGTGGACCTGGACAGATACAAGGAGAAGGTGCAGCAGCTGCTGGAGCGCTGGCAGGCCATCGTCCTGCAGATAGACCTCAGGCAGCGGGAGCTGGAGCAGCTGGGCAAACAGCTCCGCTACTACAGGGAGAGCTACGAGTGGCTGATCCGGTGGATCCAGGACGCCAGGCAGCGCCAGGAGAAGATCCAGTCCGTGCCCATCACCGACAGCAGAACCGTCAAAGAGCAACTCCTGGAGGAAAAGGTAGGGTGGGGTCCCAGGAGCGGTGGTGGGTGAGTCCAGAGCGCAAGAAGCACTACACCCACCATCATCCAGCTGGTCCTGGTTCATAGCGAGTCTGATGCAGTGCTGTATAATAGACCTGATGAGGTCACATGACCAGAAGGACTGTAATAAGACGTGTGTCACATGTTCACAGAAACTGCTGGAGGAAAGTGAGAAGAACCGCGTGAAAGTGGACGAATGCCAGAAATACGCCAAGCAGTACATCGACGCCATCAAGGTAAGAACCACCCAACATACAGGAGACTGTATCTACACCGGGACTGCACCAGCAGAATAGTGAGTGCAGCTCTGGAGTATAATACAGGATGTAACTCAGGATCAGTACAGGAAAAGTAATGTATGTACACAGTGACTGCACCAGCAGAATAGTGAGTGCAGCTCTGGAGTATAATACAGGATGTAACTCAGGATCAGTACAGGATAAGTAATGTATGTACACAGTGACTGCACCAGCAGAATAGTGAGTGCAGCTCTGGAGTATAATACAGAATGTAACTCAGGATCAGTACAGGATAAGTAATGTATGTACACAGTGACTGCACCAGCAGAATAGTGAGTGCAGCTCTGGAGTATAATACAGGATGTAACTCAGAATCTGCACAGGATAAGTAATGTATGTACACAGTGACTGCACCAGCAGAATAGTGAGTGCAGCTCTGGAGTATAGGGGTTATACTTATTTTGTTCCTTCCACTACTGATGGTTTCCGCTCTGATGTTCTAGGACTTTGAGCTCCAGCTTGTGACCTACAAAGCTCAGGTGGAGCCTGTGGCATCTCCGGTCAAGAAGCCCAAAGTGCAGTCTACATCTGACAACATCATCCAAGAGGTGAGGGCCCCTGGAAACCTTCTCATTAATGCCCCTCCCCCCCGAGGCGCGGCTCCTGACTGCCTCTGTCTCTTGCAGTACGTCGACCTCCGCACCAAGTACAGTGAACTCACCACATTGACCAGCCAGTATATCAAATTCATCACCGAGACGCTGCGCCGCCTGGAGGAAGAGGAGGTATGAGCTTGTACTTAGTACTTGTCATGTTGGTGCCACGCCAAGTGCCCTGGCACATCCTGCCCACCTAGGGGCCGTTCATTAGTATCCTGGATCAGGCAGCACTGGGCTCAGCGCACAGGACTTACCGTGAAGGTCCGAGGTCTGCCTCCTCCTGATGAGGACTGGTGAAGAACTGCTGCAGAACAACTGAACCCAACATGCAGAGTATAACACCCATCTGATCTCTGGTGTCCAGTCCACAGGTCGCCACGGTCTGCGGACACCAGACTTGTACAATGTCTGACCTATTAACAACGCGCTACTCTGCATATCATCCTCATATTACATGGAATCCATCCTGATGTCCAGTATACAATGCACAGTGCCCTATACTAGTACCTATATACTCCGTATATCTCCCTTCAGAGGACCAGTATACAATGCACAGTGCAGTATACTCCATATATCTCCCTTCAGAGGACCAGTATACAATGCACAGTGCAGTATACTCTGTGTATCTCCCTTCAGAGGACCAGTATACAATGCACAGTGCAGTATACTCCGTATATCTCCCTTCAGAGGACCAGTATACAATGCACAGTGCAGTATACTCTGTGTATCTCCCTTCAGAGGACCAGTATACAATGCACAGTGCAGTATACTCTGTATATCTCCCTTCAGAGGACCAGTATACAATGCACAGTGCAGTATACTCCATATATCTCCCTTCAGAGTACCAGTATACAATGCACAGTGCAGTATACTCCGTATATCTCCCTTCAGAGGACCAGTATACAATGCACAGTGCAGTATACTCCGTATATCTCCCTTCAGATGACCAGTATACAATGCACAGTGCAGTATACTCTGTGTATCTCCCTTCAGAGGACCAGTATACAATGCACAGTGCAGTATACTCCGTATATCTCCCTTCAGATGACCAGTATACAATGCACAGTGCAGTATACTCTGTATATCTCCCTTCAGATGACAGTATACAATGCACAGTGCAGTATACTCCGTATATCTCCCTTCAGAATCTCCAGTATACAATGCACAGTGCAGTATACTCTATATCTCCCTTCAGATGACCAGTATACAATGCACAGTGCAGTATACTCTATATCTCCCTTCAGATCTCCATTATACAATGCACAGTGCAGTATACTCTATATCTCCCTTCAGATCTCCAGTATAACAATGCACAGTGCAGTATACTCCGTATATCTCCCTTCAGATCTCCAGTATACAATGCACAGTGCAGTATACTCCATATATCTCCCTTCAGATGACCAGTATACAATGCACTGTGCAGTATACTCCGTATATCTCCCTTCAGATCTCCAGTATACAATGCACAGTGCAGTATACTCTGTATATCTCCCTTCAGAGGACCAGTATACAATGCACAGTGCAGTATACTCTGTATATCTCCCTTCAGAGGACCAGTATACAATGCACAGTGCAGTATACTCTAAAGGGAGATATACGGAGTATACTGCACTGTGCATTGTATACTGGTCCTCTGAAGGGAGATATACGGAGTATACTGCACTGTGCATTGTATACTGGTCCTCTGAGGGAGATATACGGAGTATACTGCACTGTGCATTGTATACTGGAGATCTGAAGGGAGATATACGGAGTATACTGCACTGTGCATTGTATACTGGTCCTCTGAAGGGAGATATACGGAGTATACTGCACTGTGCATTGTATACTGGAGATCTGAAGGGAGATATACGGAGTATACTGCACAGTGCATTGTATACTGGTCCTCTGAAGGGAGATATACAGAGTATACTGCACTGTGCATTGTATACTGGTCCTCTGGAGGGAGATATATGGAGTATACTGCACTGTGCATTGTATACTGGTCCTCTGAAGGGAGATATATGGAGTATACTGCACTGTGCATTGTATACTGGTCCTCTGAAGGAGATATACGGAGTATACTGCACTGTGCATTGTATACTGGTCATCTGAAGGGAGATATATGGAGTATACTGCACTGTGCATTGTATACTGGTCCTCTAAAGGGAGATATACAGAGGACCAGTATACAATGCACAGTGCAGTATACTCTGTATATCTCCCTTTAGAGGACCAGTATACAATGCACAGTGCAGTATACTCCATATATCTCCCTTCAGATGACCAGTATACAATGCACAAGTGCAGTATACTCCGTATATCTCCCTTCAGATGACCAGTATACAATGCACAGTGCAGTATACTCCGTATATCTCCCTTCAGATCTCCAGTATACAATGCACAGTGCAGTATACTCCGTATATCTCCCTTCAGATGACCAGTATAACCAATGCAACAGTGCAGTATACTCCGTATATCTCCCTTCAGATCTCCAGTATACAATGCACAGTGCAGTATACTCCCGTATATCTCCCTTCAGATGACAGTATACAATGCACAGTGCAGTATACTCTGTATATCTCCCTTCAGAGGACCAGTATACAATGCACAGTGCAGTATACTCTGTATATCTCCCTTCAGATGACCAGTATACAATGCACAGTGCAGTATACTCCGTATATCTCCCTTCAGAGGACCAGTATACAATGCACAGTGCAGTATACTCCATATATCTCCCTTCAGAGGACCAGTATACAATGCACAGTGCAGTATACTCCGTATATCTCCCTTCAGATCTCCAGTATACAATGCACAGTGCAGTATACTCTGTATATCTCCCTTCAGAGGACCAGTATACAATGCACAGTGCAGTATACTCCATATATCTCCCTTCAGAGGACCAGTATACAATGCACAGTGCAGTATACTCCATATATCTCCCTTCAGAGGACCAGTATACAATGCACAGTGCAGTATACTCTGTATATCTCCCTTCAGAGGACCAGTATACAATGCACAGTGCAGTATACTCCATATATCTCCCTTCAGAGGACCAGTATACAATGCACAGTGCAGTATACTCCATATATCTCCCTTCAGAGGACCAGTATACAATGCACAGTGCAGTATACTCCGTATATCTCCCTTCAGATGACCAGTATACAATGCACAGTGCAGTATACTCCGTATATCTCCCTTCAGAGGACCAGTATACAATGCACAGTGCAGTATACTCCGTATATCTCCCTTCAGAGGACCAGTATTACAATGCACAGTGCAGTATACTCTGTATATCTCCCTCCAGAGGACCAGTATACAATGCACAGTGCAGTATACTCCATATATCTCCCTTCAGAGGACCAGTATACAATGCACAGTGCAGTATACTCCATATATCTCCCTTCAGAGGACCAGTATACAATGCACAGTGCAGTATACTCCGTATATCTCCCTTCAGAGGACCAGTATACAATGCACAGTGCAGTATACTCCATATATCTCCCTTCAGATGACCAGTATACAATGCACAGTGCAGTATACTCCATATATCTCCCTTCAGAGGACCAGTATACAATGCACGGTGCAGTATACTCCGTATATCTCCCTTCAGATGACCAGTATACAATGCACGGTGCAGTATACTCCATATATCTCCCTTCAGATGACCAGTATACAATGCACAGTGCAGTATACTCCGTATATCTCCCTTCAGATGACCAGTATACAATGCACAGTGCAGTATACTCTGTATATTCTCCCTTCAGATGACCAGTATACAATGCACAGTGCAGTATACTCTGTATATCTCCCTTCAGATGACCAGTATACAATGCACAGTGCAGTATACTCCATATATCTCCCTTCAGATCTCCAGTATACAATGCACAGTGCAGTATACTCCGTATATCTCCCTTCAGATCTCCAGTATACAATGCACAGTGCAGTATACTCCGTATATCTCCCTTCAGATGACCAGTATACAATGCACAGTGCAGTATACTCCGTATATCTCCCTTCAGATCTCCAGTATACAATGCACAGTGCAGTATACTCCGTATATCTCCCTTCAGAGGACCAGTATACAATGCACAGTGCAGTATTACTCTGTATATCTCCCTTCAGAGGACCAGTATACAATGCACAGTGCAGTATACTCTGTATATCTCCCTTCAGAGGACCAGTATACAATGCACAGTGCAGTATACTCCGTATATCTCCCTTCAGATGACCAGTATACAATGCAGAGTTGCAGTATACTCCGTATATCTCCCTTCAGATGACCAGTATACAATGCACAGTGCAGTATACTCCATATATCTCCCTTCAGAGGACCAGTATACAATGCACAGTGCAGTATACTCCGTATATCTCCCTTCAGAGGACCAGTATACAATGCACAGTGCAGTATACTCTGTATATCTCCCTTCAGATGACCAGTATACAATGCACAGTGCAGTATACTCCGTATATCTCCCTTCAGAGGACCAGTATACAATGCACAGTGCAGTATACTCCATATATCTCCCTTCAGATGACCAGTATACAATGCACAGTGCAGTATACTCCGTATATCTCCCTCCAGAGGACCAGTATACAATGCACAGTGCAGTATACTCCGTATATCTCCCTTCAGAGGACCAGTATACAATGCACAGTGCAGTATACTCTGTATATCTCCCTTCAGATGACCAGTATACAATGCACAGTGCAGTATACTCCGTATATCTCCCTTCAGAGGACCAGTATACAATGCACAGTGCAGTATACTCCGTATATCTCCCTTCAGAGGACCAGTATACAATGCACAGTGCAGTATACTCCGTATATCTCCCTTCAGATGACCAGTATACAATGCACAGTGCAGTATACTCCGTATATCTCCCTTCAGATGACCAGTATACAATGCACAGTGCAGTATACTCCGTATATCTCCCTTCAGATGACCAGTATACAATGCAGAGTGCAGTATACTCCGTATATCTCCCTTCAGATGACCAGTATACAATGCACAGTGCAGTATACTCCGTATATCTCCCTTCAGATCTCCAGTATACAATGCACAGTGCAGTATACTCCGTATATCTCCCTTCAGAGGACCAGTATACAATGCACAGTGCAGTATACTCTGTATATCTCCCTTCAGAGGACCAGTATACAATGCACAGTGCAGTATACTCTGTATATCTCCTTCAGAGGACCAGTATACAATGCACAGTGCAGTATACTCCGTATATCTCCCTTCAGATGACCAGTATACAATGCAGAGTGCAGTATACTCCGTATATCTCCCTTCAGATGACCAGTATACAATGCACAGTGCAGTATACTCCGTATATCTCCCTTCAGATCTCCAGTATACAATGCACAGTGCAGTATACTCCGTATATCTCCCTTCAGAGGACCAGTATACAATGCACAGTGCAGTATACTCTGTATATCTCCCTTCAGAGGACCAGTATACAATGCACAGTGCAGTATACTCTGTATATCTCCCTTCAGAGGACCAGTATACAATGCACAGTGCAGTATACTCCGTATATCTCCCTTCAGATGACCAGTATACAATGCAGAGTGCAGTATACTCCGTATATCTCCCTTCAGATGACCAGTATACAATGCACAGTGCAGTATACTCCATATATCTCCCTTCAGAGGACCAGTATACAATGCACAGTGCAGTATACTCCGTATATCTCCCTTCAGAGGACCAGTATACAATGCACAGTGCAGTATACTCTGTATATCTCCCTTCAGATGACCAGTATACAATGCACAGTGCAGTATACTCCGTATATCTCCCTTCAGAGGACCAGTATACAATGCACAGTGCAGTATACTCCATATATCTCCCTTCAGATGACCAGTATACAATGCACAGTGCAGTATACTCCGTATATCTCCCTCCAGAGGACCAGTATACAATGCACAGTGCAGTATACTCGTATATCTCCCTTCAGAGGACCAGTATACAATGCACAGTGCAGTATACTCTGTATATCTCCCTTCAGATGACCAGTATACAATGCACAGTGCAGTATACTCCGTATATCTCCCTTCAGAGGACCAGTATAACAATGCACAGTGCAGTATACTCCGTATATCTCCCTTCAGAGGCCAGTATACAATTGCACAGTGCAGTATACTCCGTATATCTCCCTTCAGAGGACCAGTATACAATGCACAGTGCAGTATACTCCGTATATCTCCCTTCAGATGACCAGTATACAATGCACAGTGCAGTATACTCCGTATATCTCCCTTCAGATGACAGTATACAATGCACAGTGCAGTATACTCCATAATATCTCCCTTCAGATCTCCAGTAACAGTATACCAATGGCACAGTGCAGTATGACTCGTTATATCTCCCTTCAGAGGACCAGTATACAATGCACAGTGCAGTATACTCCGTATATCTCCCTCAGAGGACCAGTATACAATGCACAGTGCAGTATACTCTGTATATCTCCCTTCAGAGGACCAGTATACAATGCACAGTGCAGTATACTCTGTATATCTCCCTTCAGAGGACCAGTATACAATGCCACAGTGCAGTATACTCCGTATATCTCCCTTCAGAGGACCAGTATACAATGCACAGTGCAGTATACTCCGTATATCTCCCTTCAGAGGACCAGTATACAATGCACAGTGCAGTATACTCCGTATATCTCCCTTTAGAATGACCAGTATACAATGCACAGGCAGTATACTCTGTATATCTCCTTCAGAGGACCAGTATACAATGCACAGTGCAGTATACTCCGTATATCTCCTTTCAAGAGGACCAGTTATACAATGCACAGTGCAGTATACTCCATATATCTCCCTTCAGATGACCAGTATACAATGCACAGTGCAGTATACTCCATATATCTCCCTTTCAGAGGACCAGTATACAATGCACAGTGCAGTATACTCCATATATCTCCCTTCAGATGACCAGTATACAATGCACAGTGCAGTATACTCATATATCTCCCTTCAGAGGACCAGTATACAATGCACAGTGCAGTATACTCCGTATATCTCCCTTCAGAGGACCAGTATACAATGCACAGTGCAGTATACTCCGTATATCTCCCTTCAGAGGACCAGTATACAATGCACAGTGCAGTATACTCCGTATATCTCCCTTCAGATGACCAGTATACAATGCACAGTGCAGTATACTCCGTATATCTCCCTTTAGATGACCAGTATACAATGCACAGTGCAGTATACTCTGTATATCTCCCTTCAGAGGACCAGTATACAATGCACAGTGCAGTATACTCCGTATATCTCCCTTCAGATGACAGTATACAATGCACAGTGCAGTATACTCTGTATATCTCCCTCCAGAGGACCAGTATACAATGCACAGTGCAGTATACTCCGTATATCTCCTTTCAGAGGACCAGTATACAATGCACAGTGCAGTATACTCCGTATATCTCCCTTCAGAGGACCAGTATACAATGCACAGTGCAGTATACTCTGTATATCTCCCTTCAGAGGACCAGTATACAATGCACAGTGCAGTATACTCTGTATATCTCCCTTCAGAGGACCAGTATACAATGCACAGTGCAGTATACTCCGTATATCTCCCTTCAGAGGACCAGTATACAATGCACAGTGCAGTATACTCCGTATATCTCCCTTCAGAGGACCAGTATACAATGCACAGTGCAGTATACTCCGTATATCTCCCTTCAGAGGACCAGTATACAATGCACAGTGCAGTATACTCCATATATCTCCCTTCAGATGACAGTATACAATGCACAGTGCAGTATACTCCGTATATCTCCCTTCAGATGACCAGTATACAATGCACAGTGCAGTATACTCTGTATATCTCCCTTCAGAGGACCAGTATACAATGCACGGTGCAGTATACTCCGTATATCTCCCTTCAGATGACCAGTATACAATGCACAGTGCAGTATACTCCGTATATCTCCCTTCAGAGGACCAGTATACAATGCACAGTGCAGTATACTCTGTATATCTCCCTTCAGATGACAGTATACAATGCACAGTGCAGTATACTCCGTATATCTCCCTTCAGATGACCAGTATACAATGCACAGTGCAGTATACTCCATATATCTCCCTTCAGATGACAGTATACAATGCACAGTGCAGTATACTCCGTATATCTCCCTTCAGATGACCAGTATACAATGCACAGTGCAGTATACTCCGTATATCTCCCTTCAGAGGACCAGTATACAATGCACAGTGCAGTATACTCCGTATATCTCCCTTCAGAGGACCAGTATACAATGCACAGTGCAGTATACTCCGTATATCTCCCTTTAGATTACCAGTATACAATGCACAGTGCAGTATACTCTGTATATCTCCCTTCAGAGGACCAGTATACAATGCCCAGTGCAGTATACTCTGTATATCTCCCTTCAGATGACCAGTATACAATGCACAGTGCAGTATACTCCGTATATCTTCCTTTCAGAGGACCAGTATACAATGCACAGTGCAGTATACTCCGTATATCTCCCTTCAGAGGACCAGTATACAATGCACAGTGCAGTATACTCCATATATCTCCCTTCAGATGACAGTATACAAATGCACAGTGCAGTATACTCCGTATATCTCCCTTCAGATGACCAGTATACAATGCACAGTGCAGTATACTCTGTATATCTCCCTTCAGATGACCAGTATACAATGCACGGTGCAGTATACTCCGTATATCTCCCTTCAGAGGACCAGTATACAATGCACAGTGCAGTATACTCCGTATATCTCCCTTCAGAGGACCAGTATACAATGCACAGTGCAGTATACTCCGTATATCTCCTTTAGATGACCAGTATACAATGCACAGTGCAGTATACTCCGTATATCTCCTTTCAGAGGACCAGTATACAATGCACAGTGCAGTATACTCCGTATATCTCCCTTCAGAGGACCAGTATACAATGCAACAGTGCAGTATACTCCATATATCTCCCTTCAGATGACAGTATACAATGCACAGTGCAGTATACTCCGTATATCTCCCTTCAGATGACCAGTATACAATGCACAGTGCAGTATTACTCCGTATATCTCCCTTCAGAGGACCAGTATACAATGCACAGTGCAGTATACTCCGTATATCTCCCTTCAGAGGACCAGTATACAATGCACAGTGCAGTAATCCATATATCTCCCTTCAACCAGTTACAATATGCAGTATACTCCATATATCTCCCTTCAGATGACCAGTATACAATGCACAGTGCAGTATACTCCATATATCTCCCTTCAGATGACAGTATACAATGCACAGTGCAGTATACTCCATATATCTCCCTTCAGATTACAATGCACATGCAGTATACTCCATATATCTCCCTTCAGATGACCAGTATACAATGCCAGTGCAGTATACTCCGTATATCTCCTCAGAGGACCAGTATACAATGCACAGTGCAGTATACTCCGTATATCTCCCTTCAGAGGACCAGTATACAATGCACAGTGCAGTATACTCCGTATATCTCCCTTCAGAGGACCAGTATACAATGCACAGTGCAGTATAACTCCATATATCTCCCTTTAGATGACCAGTATACAATGCACAGTGCAGTATACTCCGTATATCTCCCTTCAGAGGACCAGTATAACAATGCACAGTGCAGTATACTCCATATATCTCCCTTCAGATGACAGTATACAATGCACAGTGCAGTATACTCCGTATATCTCCCTTCAGAGGACCAGTATACAATGCACAGTGCAGTATACTCCATATATCTCCCTTCAGATGACCAGTATACAATGCACAGTGCAGTATACTCCGTATATCTCCCTTCAGAGGACCAGTATACAATGCACAGTGCAGTATACTCCGTATATCTCCCTTCAGAGGACCAGTATACAATGCACAGTGCAGTATACTCTGTGGGGGGATCTTCCCGGGGGCAGTGATTGCGGAGACTCGGACGGTATTTTACTTTCACTTTCTATCTTTTAGCGGCCGCCCGCGCACACCCCGCCATCCCTCTGTGTTCAATCATTGTTCTTCGTTCCGTTTGCTTTTGACCATAGAGCATATAATTATTTTTTCCATCTGTTTTATTTTTCTTTTTTCTTTTCTTTTTTTTTGTCTCCATTGCCCCTCTCCACCCCTCTCTACCTTCCCTCACCCGTCCTCCCTCCTTCAGAGAGCGGCCGAGAAGCTGAAAGAAGAAGAGAGGAAGAAGCTGGCGGAGGTAGAAGCCCAGCTTGAGAAACAGAGGCAGTTAGCTGAGGCGCACGCTCAGGCCAAAGCCCTGGCGGAGAAAGAGGCCTTAGCGCTGCGTCTGAACATGCAGGAAGAGGTCACCAGAAGGGAGGTTGTTGCCGTAGATGCCGAGCAGCAGAAGAAGAACATTCAGCAGGAGCTGCATCAAATGAAGCAAAACTCTGAAGCCGAGATCAAGGCCAAGGTCATACTGATCGAGGAGGCCGAGTACAACCGCAAAAAGGTGGAGGAGGAGATCAGGATCATCCGGCTGCAGCTGGAGACCCAGCCAGAAGCAGAAGTCGGGTGCTGAAGACGAGCTGAAGGCACTGAGGGCCCGAGCAGAGGAGGCAGAGAGGCAGAAGAAACTTGCTCAGGAAGAGGCTGAACGTTTGAGAAAACAAGTGAAGGATGAGGCCCAGAAGAAGCGGGAAGCAGAAGACGAGCTACAGCGCAAGATTCAGGCCGAGAAAGACGCAGCCAAAGCGAAGCAGAAAGCTCTAGATGACCTGGAGAAACTGAGGCTCCAAGCTGAGGAGGCCGAGAGACGGATGAAACAAGCGGAACTGGAGAAGGAGAGACAGATCAGACAGGCCCACGACATGGCCCAACAGAGCGCTGAAGCAGAGCTACAGAGCAAACGCATGTCCTTCTTGGAGAAGACCACCCAACTGGAAATGTCCCTGCAGCAGGAGCACATCACCGTCACCCATCTGCAAGAAGAAGCTGAACGTCTGAAGAAGCAGCAGCTAGAGGCTGACAATGCCAGGGAAGAGGCCGAGCGAGAGTTAGAAAAATGGAGGCAGAAAGCCAATGAAGCCCTGAGGCTAAGGCTCCAGGCAGAAGAAATAGCCCCATAAGAAGACCTTAGCCCAAGAAGAAGCCGAGAAACAGAAGGAAGATGCAGAGAGAGAGGCCCGCAAGAGAGCTAAAGCTGAGGAATCTGCTCTGCGCCAGAAGGAACTGGCAGAGGAAGAGCTGGAGAAACAAAGAAAGTTGGCTGAAGATACGGCTTCCCACAAACTCTCTGCCGAGCAAGAACTGATCCGACTGAAGGCAGAGGTGGAAAATGGTGAACAGCAGCGCATTGTTCTCGAGGAGGATCTCTTTCGCCTCAAGAACGAAGTCAGTGAAGCAATCCAGAGAAGAAGAGGACTTGAGGACGAACTTACCAAGGTGCGCGCTGAGATGGAGATCCTCCTGAAGGCCAAATCCAAAACAGAAGAAGAGTCTCGCTCCGCATCTGAAAAATCTAAGCAGATGTTGGAAGAAGAAGCCAATAAGTTGAGAGAACTTGCAGAAGAAGCTGCCAGGTTACGCGCCCTCTCAGAAGAAGCCAAGAGGCAAAGACAATTAGCCGAAGAAGAAGCCACTCGACAGAGAGCAGAAGCAGAAAGGATCCTGAAAGAAAAGCTGGCTGCTATCAATGAGGCCACACGGTTAAAGACAGAGGCCGAGATTGCCTTGAAGGAGAAGGAGGCAGAGAACGAGCGCCTCAGAAGATTAGCAGAAGATGAAGCTTATCAACGAAAACTATTAGAAGAGCAAGCCGCTCAACACAAGCAAGATATAGAGGAGAAAATCCTGCTGCTCAAACAATCCTCTGAGAGTGAGCTGATAAGGCAAAAGAATATCGTGGACGAGACCTTGAAGCACAGAAGAGTCATTGAAGAAGAGATACGAATTCTGAAAATAAATTTCGAGAAAGCCTCTGCTGGAAAATCCGACCTGGAGCTGGAACTTCAAAAACTGAAAAACATCGCAGACGAAACACAAAAAAGCAAGGAAAAAGCAGAGCAAGAAGCAGAAATGCAAAGGCAGCTAGCTCTGGAGGAGGAGGCTAGACGCAGAGAAGCTGAGGAGAAGGTCAAGAAGATTGTGGCAGCAGAACAGGAGGCAGCGAGGCAGAGGAAATTAGCCCTAGAAGAAGTTGAGAAACTGAAAGCCAAGGCTGAAGAAGCCAGGAAACAAAAGGAGCTCGCCGAGAAGGAAGCTGAAAGGCAAATCCAACTTGCTCAAGAAGCTGCCCGGAACAAAATCGATGCCGAAGAAAAAGCGTACCTGGCTGTTGTGCAACAAAAAGAACAGGAACTGAAGCAGACCAGAATTCAAGAGCAGAGCATCCTCGATAAGCTGAAGGAAGAAGCTGAGAAGGCCAAACGGGCGGCTGAGGAAGCCGAGCGAGCCAAGATAAAGGCTGAGCATGAAGCCGCGCTCTCACGTCAGCAGGTAGAGGAAGCAGAGCGCCTGAAGCAGAAGGCAGAGGAAGAAGCCCAGGCTAAGGCCCAAGCCCAGGAAGATGCAGAAAAGATCCGCAAAGAGGCAGAACTGGAAGCAGCGAAGCGAGCCCAGGCCGAGCAGGCGGCCCTCAAACTCAAGCAGCTTGCAGACGCTGAAATGGAGAAACATAAGAAATTTGCCGAAAAAACGGTCAGACAGAAGGAGCAGGTAGAAAGTGAACTGACGAAAGTCAAGCTCCAACTGGAGGAAACAGACCACCAGAAAGCCATTCTAGATGACGAGCTGGGACGTCTCAAAGAAGAAGTGACCGAGTCCCTAAGGCAAAAGAAACTGGTGGAAGACGAGCTGTTCAAGGTCAAAATACAAATGGAAGAGTTGCTGAAACTGAAAATACGTATCGAAGAGGAAAACAAGATGCTTATGACGAAAGACAAAGACAACACACAGAAATTCCTTGCTGAGGAGGCCGAGAAGATGAAGCAAGTAGCAGAAGAGGCTGCCCGTCTGAGTGTCGAGGCCCAGGAGGCTGCACGTCTAAGGAAGATCGCAGAAGACAACTTGAATGAACAGCGAGCCTTAGCTGAGAAGATGCTGAAGGAGAAGATGCAAGCGGTTCAGGAGGCCACACGTCTGAAGGCAGAAGCCGAGATGCTGCAGAAACAGAAGGAGCTGGCCATGGAGCAAGCTAAGAAACTTCAAGAAGACAAGGAGCAGATGGAGCAGCAACTTGCCCAGGAGACAGAGGGCTTCCAAAAGACTCTGGAAGCCGAACGTCGACGACAACTCGACATAAGTGCCGAAGCCGAACGCCTTAAAATACAAGTGCTTGAAATGAGCAAATCCCAAGCCAAAGCCGAAGAAGATGCCAAAAAGTTCCGAAAACAGGCAGAAGAAATCAGCGAGAGGCTGCACCAAACAGAACTGTCGACCAAAGAGAAGATGACCGTGGTGCACACCCTCGAAATACAGAGACAGCAAAGTGACCAGGAGGCAGAAGATCTGAGAAAAGCCATTGCCGAACTAGAGAAGGAGAAAGAGAAGCTCAAAAAGGAGGCAGAGCTGCTGCAGAGGAAGTCGGAAGAGGTACCCGCTTATTTCTATTACTCGTGTCATTGTACAGCATAGCCCTTCATCAGATTTAATTTGACATTTTTCATGCCCATTCCATGCGTATTGCGCAGGGAAGGTTCTTACCCCTAAGCCATAGACAGTCACGTGGCCAATTCATGTTCACCTCCAGTGATGATGGATGTTATATTATTAGAGCGGGGGCCACTCTGGTGTCTCCGAGGAAAGCAAAAAAAATGGGTTTTCTCAACTGCGATAAAAAGCATCCTGCACCAGCTAGTACCCGAGTACATCCTGCAATACAAAGAGGTTCTCCTAAAACCCCCAAGACATGGTTCCTTACATTAGTTTTACGCCGCTGGTCTATCGCAGGTTGTGATTATGTTGTACAATCCCCATAATATTAGAGGGCCGACCTCACATCCGTCTTCATCTAGTCATACAGCTCCTTCTCATAGAGGCTCCTCACCATCTTCATTTCCTTACATTTCAGTAACTGAATCTCTATTGTGTCTTATGTTCTTTTCTTAATTGATCTGATCGTTTTGCCTACAGATGGAGATCGCTCAAAGAGAGCAGCTACGTCAGGAAACCCGGACCCTCCAGAGCACGTTCCTGTCTGAGAAGCAAATATTGATCCAAAAGGAAAAGTACATTGAAGAAGAGAAGGCCAAACTGGAGAAACTCTTCGATCAAGAGGTCAACAAAGCCCAGAACCTGAAGGCCGAGAAAGAGCGTCAGCTGCAGCAGCTGGAGGAAGAGAAGCGACTTCTTCAGATCAGCATGGATGATGCTGTTAAACGGCAGCTGGAGGCCGAGGACAAGGTGCGGCAGAAACAAGACGAGCTTCAGCTGCTGGATAAGAAGAGGCTCGAACATGAGAAGCTGCTGGAGGAAGAAAACCGAAAACTGAGGGAAAGGCTAGAACAGCTGGAACAAGAACATAGAATCGCTCTGGAGAAAACGAAGGAGATCTTGATCCACAAAGAAACCATCATCACCCAGACCAGAGCCGTGCCAAACGGAAGAGATTCAGTTGACGGGTCCATTGAAAATGGTGATCAAGAAAATGCATTTGACGGCTTAAGGCAGAAAGTATCTGCCAACAAACTGTACGAGGCTGGTATACTGAGCAAAGACATTCTGGACAAACTGTCCAATAAGCAAGTATCTGTAGATGACGTCTCTCAACGCGAAGATGTAAAAAGATACCTCCAAGGGAAGAGCAGCATTGCAGGACTACTACTCAAACCTAGCAATGAAAAGATAAGCATCTACAACGCCATGAAGAAGAAGCTGGTCACCCCCGGCACTGCGCTCATCCTGCTGGAAGCCCAGGCTGCTTCCGGCTACATCATTGACCCGGTGAGGAACAAGAAACTAACAGTCAGCGAGGCGGTGAAGGAAAACGTTATCGGCCCAGAAATACACAACAAGATGCTGTCTGCAGAGCGGGCCATCACCGGCTACAAGGATCCTTACACTGGAGAGAAAATCTCACTCTTCCAAGCGATGAAGAAAGACTTAATAGTGAAGGACCATGGAATACGACTGCTGGAAGCCCAGATTGCCACCGGAGGGATCGTAGACCCAGTCAATAGTCACCGTCTCCCTCTGGACGTTGCCTATAAACGAGGATACTTTGATGAAGACATGAGCAAGGTCTTATCTGATCCCACCGATGACACCAAAGGCTTCTTTGACCCAAACACACAAGAAAATCTCACCTACCTGCAGCTTATGGACAGATGCGTGATAGACCCCGAGACAAAGCTGTGTCTTTTACCACTAACTGACAAAGCCGGGAAAGGAGAACTCGTCTACACAGATTCAGAGGCCAAAGATGTCTTTAAGAAGGCCACCGTCTCTGTTCCATTTGGCAAATTCCAAGGAAAAAGTGTCACCATATGGGAGATTATTAATTCTGAGTATTTCACGGAAGAGCAGAGGCGCGAGTTATTAAGACAATATAAAACTGGCAAAATCACTGTGGAAAAAATCATCAAAATCATAATCACCGTGGTGGAAGAAAACGAAAAGAAAAAGCAGATGTGCTTTGATGGCATAAGAAGCCCCGTCCCAGCGGCTGAACTGGTGGACAGCAAGATCATAGATAATGACCTGTTCAACCAGCTCCACCAAGGCAAAAAGTCCGTAAAGGAGGTTTCTGAGGTGGAGTCCGTGAAAAGATACTTGACTGGAAGCACGGCCATATCTGGAGTCCAGGTGGAGAAATCTGGTGAGAAACTGAGCTTCTATGATGCCATAAGGAAGAACCTTCTGAAGCCGGCCACAGCGCTCAACCTGCTGGAAGCTCAAGCTGGTACAGGCTTCATCATCGACCCTGTGAAGAATGAACTGCTGCCAGTAGACGAGGCTGTTAAGGCTGGAATAGTTGGCCCAGAATACCATGAGAAGTTACTGTCTGCAGAAAAAGCTGTCACGGGCTACAAGGATCCTTACACCGGGCAGACCCTGTCCTTGTTCCAGGCTCTGAAGAAGGGGCTCATACCGAAGGACAGCGGAATTCGACTCTTAGATGCACAGTTGGCAACAGGTGGCATCATTGACCCAGTAAACAGCCATCGGCTCCCACTCGAGATTGCCTACAAGAGAGGTCACCTGGATGAAGAGACAACTAAAATCCTGTCCGAGCCAGTGGATGAAAACACAGGTTTCTATGATCCAAACAGTCAGGAAAACCTTTCTTACGCACAATTACAGAAGAAGTGCAAGGTGGACAAGAAGACGAGTCACTTGTTACTACCCCTGTCCGAACAAGCCATACAGTCCCAACTAGAAGAGGTTTACACCGACTCTCAAGCCAAAGAAGCCTTTGATAAATCTACAGTTGAAGTCCCTGTTGGCAGCTTCAAAGGAAAGACAATCACTCTGTGGGAATTGATCCATTCTGAATACTTCACAGAAGAGCAAAGAAGAGAACTCCTCCGTCAGTATAAGACTGGAAAAGTCACCATCGAGAAAATAATCAAAATCATGATCACCATCGTGGAAGAAACCGAGACCAAGAGACAACAGCGCCTGACATTCACCGGCCTCCGGGCTCCAGTTCCTGCGAATGAACTTCTGGAGGCCAATATTATAGATAAGACCCAGTTCCAGCAACTAAAGGAAGGCAAGAAGTCGGTAAAGGAAATATCCGAGACAGACTCTGTCAAAAGATACCTCCAAGGCAGTGACTGCATAGCTGGAGTCTACATAGAAGAGAACAAATTGAAGATGAACATCTACCAAGCCATGAAGAGGAACCTGCTGAGGCCCGGAACCGCTCTGGTTCTCCTTGAGGCACAAGCTGCCACTGGTTTTATTATTGATCCAGTAAGAAACCAAAAATTCTACGTGAATGAGGCGGTGAAAGCTGGAGCTGTCGGACCAGAGCTGCATGAAAAGCTGTTGTCTGCTGAAAAAGCGGTCACGGGGTACAAGGACCCGTACTCTGGAAACACGATCTCCGTTTTCGAAGCTATGCAGAAAGGCTTAATTCTCCGAGACCATGGGATACGCCTCTTAGAAGCTCAGATTGCCACTGGTGGAATCATTGACCCTGTTCACAGTCACAGAGTCCCAGTAGAGGTTGCCTATAAACGAGGTTACTTTGATGAAGCCATGAACAAGATCCTTGCTGATCCCACCGACGACACAAAAGGCTTCTTTGATCCCAACACTCACGAGAACTTGACCTACTTGCAGCTGAAAGAAAGATGCATTAAGGATCCGGAGACTGGTCTGACCCTACTTCCCTTGAAGAAAAGTCCGAAACCTGCAGAAGTCGAAGCTAGCAAAGTGTACAGCGAAGCAGAGACCAAGAAAGTGTTTGAAGAGACAACGGTGGACATCCCAGCTGGGAGCCTGGCCGGGTCCTCCATGACCATTTGGGAGCTTATGCATTCAGATCTTCTTCCTACAGAGGAAAGAGATCGGCTGATGGCAGAGTTCCAAGCTGGTAGACTGACCAAGGAGCGCATGATCATCATCATCATTGAGATCATTGAGAAAACAGAGATTATTCGGCAACAAGAGCTGCATTCTTACGACTTTGTCCGCCGACGCATCACAGCTGAAGATATGTACCAGTCTAAACTGATAACTCTGGAAATGTACAGTATGCTTAAGCAAGGAACCAAGAGTATTACAGAAATCATCCAGATTGAGACGGTCTGGAGATACTTGTATGGAACTGGGTGTGTTGCTGGTCTACAGATGCCGGCCTCCAAGGAACCCCTCAGTATTTACCAGGCAATGAAGAAGGGATTTATTACGCCTGACGTGGCTTATCTGCTGCTGGATGCCCAGGCGGCCACCGGCTTTATTGTCGATCCAGTGAAGAATGAATTGTTGACTGTGGATGAGGCTGTAAGAAAGGGAGTAGTGGGGCCTGAAATCCATGACCGTCTTCTGTCTGCTGAAAGAGCTGTCACTGGATACAGAGATCCTTACACCGAGCAGATGATTTCCATCTTCCAAGCCATGAAGAAGGATTTGATTCCATCTGACCAAGCGTTGAGATTGCTGGATGCCCAGATAGCTACAGGGGGCATCATCGATCCCCGCTTTGGATTCCACATTCCGAATGAAATTGCCTATTCACATGGCTATCTCAACAAAGAGACCTTCGATATGTTGTCAGAGCCGAGTGAGGTCCGCAGCTACGTTGATCCTTCCACTGACGAGAAACTCAGCTATTCTCAGCTTCTGAAGAGGTGCCGAAGGGACGAAAAGAGCAATCTCCTTATCTTGCCGCTTGCAGACAAGAGGAAACTAACATTCAAAGGTCTAAGGAAGGAGATCTCCATGGAAGAACTGATCAGATCTAATATCATGGATGCAGTGACAGCTCAGCAGTTACAAGATGGCTTAACATCTATTGAGGAAGTCTCAAAAAATCTACAAAAGTTCCTGGAAGGCACAAGTTGTATTGCTGGTGTCTATGTAGAAGCTACAAAGGAAAGGTACTCCATCTACCAAGCTATGAAAAAAGGCATGATCAGGCCGGGCACGGCGTTCGAGTTACTTGAAGCTCAAGCAGCTACAGGCTACGTCATTGATCCTATCAAGTGTCTGAAACTGGCGGTGGAGGATGCGGTGCGGATGGGCATTGTGGGCCCAGAATTCAAGGATAAGCTGTTGTCAGCGGAGAGAGCAGTGACCGGCTACAAGGATCCCTACTCGGGAAAGCTGATCTCTCTTTTCCAGGCCATGAAAAAAGGCTTGATTCTAAAAGACCACGGCATTCGTCTGCTGGAAGCTCAGATTGCCACTGGTGGTATTATTGATCCAGAAGAAAGCCACCGTCTGCCAGTGGAGACTGCGTACAACAGAGGTCTGTTTGATGAGGAGATGAATGAGATCCTCTCAGATCCCAGCGACGATACTAAAGGATTCTTTGATCCCAACACAGAGGAAAACCTAACTTACCTTCAGTTAATGGAAAGATGCATGACCGATCCAGCGACCGGCCTCTGTCTATTGCCTTTGAAAGAGAAGAAGAGGGAAAGAAAAACGTCATCCAAGTCTTCAGTCCGTAAGAGACGAGTGGTCATTGTAGATCCAGAAACGGGGAAAGAAATGTCTGTGTACGAAGCTTATCGCAAAGGGCTTATTGACCACCAGACCTACATGGAGCTCTCCGAACAGGAGTGCGAGTGGGAAGAAGTCACCATCTCCTCCTCCGACGGTGTGGTAAAATCAATAATCACAGACAGACGGTCAGGACGACAGTACGATATTGATGATGCCATTGCCAAAGGTCTCATTGACCAATCTTCCCTTGACCAGTATCGCTCTGGGACCTTATCCATTACGGAGTTTGCCGACATGCTCTCCGGTAACATGAGTGGATTCCGTTCAAGATCATCCTCTGTGGGCTCTTCTTCCTCCTACACTGCCAGCCCTGCGAAACGGGATCCACTGTCATCTTGGAGCGATCCCTCCGAAGAGACCGGCCCGATTGCTGGTATAGTAGATACGGACACATTAGAAAAAGTCTCAATCACTGAAGCCATGCACCGCAACCTTGTAGACAACATCACTGGTCAAAGACTACTGGAAGCTCAGGCCTGCACCGGAGGCATCATCGACCCCATTACTGGAGAAAAGTTCTCTGTCGCCGATGCAGTCAACAAAGGTCTAGTGGACAAAATAATGGTTGACAGAATCAACCTGGCCCAGAAGGCATTCAATGGCTTTGAAGACCCAAGAACAAAGACCAAGATGTCGGCAGCCCAAGCGCTGAAGAAAGGCTGGTTATACTATGAAGCTGGACAACGTTTCTTAGAAGTGCAATATCTCACAGGTGGCCTTATTGAACCTGAAGTCCCCGGACGCGTCAGTCTAGAAGACGCTCTCCGTAAGGGAACCATTGACTCGCGCACAGCTCAAAAACTGCGAGATGTCAACACTTATTCCAAATACCTTACTTGTCCAAAAACCAAGCTGAAGATTTCCTACAAGGAAGCTATGGAGAAGAGCATGGTGGAGGATGGCACTGGCCTGAGACTTCTTGAAGCCTCTTCACAATCGAGCAAAGGTTACTATAGTCCCTACAATGTCAGTGGTTCTGGTTCGGCCTCAGGTTCTCGATCAGGTTCTAGAACTGGATCTAGATCAGGCTCAAGAAGAGGCAGCTTTGACGCCACAGGCAACTCCAGTTTCACAATGAACTTCTCGTCTTCCTCCTACACCTCATCAAGCTATGGCCGAAGATATGCAAACGGCCTCCAAGATGCACCTTTCGACTCGGCGAAATTGACGAACGCACTGTTAACCCTTGGTCTAAGCTGCAGCCAGGAGTCAAGAAGAGGGCTGGACACGCCTGTGGCCCTCGTCCCCGGCCTTGTATAGATAAAGCAATACGCACCCTAAATCCATGGACTTGAATCCTGCTCTGCATGTGGTGAAGCTTTAATGGACTTTATTTTATAAGTACCTATAATTATATCTCACTTTAAGCCTCTTTCTAATTGTACTTCACAGCAGCAGTGACTGAAATTTTAACCAAAAGTAGAAAAATGTCCTGATTTTAAGCAGCTGAATGTGGTTCTTATGATGTAATTTGTATATTGAGAGATGAGTACGAGAACACTATTGCCCTAGTCTGAACCCTCGCACTAACAGAAGCAGAGCAGTAACCGCCAGCAATGAACACTCATCACATCCTCCACCCCAAGATTCGGCATGTGGACTGCACTCCAATACCTGAAGCCTCAATACCTAGAGAACCTCCTGCCTCCACCTGCTGCCTGTTGTCATCCCTGACGACCTACCTCCTGCTCCTCATCTTGTATGGACAGAAGCTGCACTGAACAGTAGCTACGGCCGCACAGAGATCCCACCCTCCCAGCTATACCTCCTCCTCGTCCTCGTCCTCCTCATCCCTCCTACCGTCTGCCCTTCATTCTTGTCTTCCAGAGATGTCCTGAAGCCCCGGCTGTAAGTTCCTTGTGCTCACCCTTCTCCTTTCGAGATGTCTTTTGTGTGAACTCTCAACTTTTTCTTTGACATCATTTTCATGACTTAAGGACACGGTTCCCGTAGAGCAGAGGCTGCAGATTAGGGACCCCCGGTAGTGATGCCATTTGTGCTGGAAGCGACCGGCTCTCTGTTGGGGTCGGGGGCAGAGTCTTACATCTCATCTCTAACCTCCTGTAAGATCCATAGTGTCCTCAAGTCTTCTCGTAGTGTCCATGGACTGTGCTGCCCAAACCTCATTAGTGATATGAAAGCTTCTAAAAGGTGGCTGCACCAATCATCAGGGACCTGTCCAGCACCCATCAGCCAGCAGGGACCTGCCCAACACCCACCAACCAGCAGGGACCTGCCCAACACCCACCAACCAGCAGGGACCTGCCCAACACCCACCAACCAGCAGGGACCTGCCCAACACCACCAACCAGCAGGGACCTGCCCAACACCCACCAACCACGGGACCTGCCCAACACCCACCAACCATCAGGGACCTGCCCAACACCCACCAACCATCAGGGACCTGCCCAACACCCACCAACCATCAGGGACCTGCCCAACACCCACCAACCATCAGGGACCTGCCCAACACCACCAACCAGCAGGGACTGCCCACCACACCCACCAAACCAGCAGCAGGACCTGCCCAACACCCACCAACCAGCAGGGACTGTCAAGCACCCACCACCAACCATCGGGGCCCATCTGGCACCCACCAACCAGCAGGGACCTGTCCAACACCCACCAACCAGCAGGGACCTGTCCAACACCCACCAACCATCGGGGGCCATCTGGCCCACCAACCAGCAGGGACCTGCCCAACACCCACCAACCATCAGGGACCTGCCCAACACCCACCAACCATCAGGGACCTGCCCAACACCCACCAACCATCAGGGACCTGCCCAACACCACCAACCAGCAGGGACCTGCCCCAACACCCACCAACCAGCAGGGACCTGCCAACACCCACCAACCAGCAGGGACGCTGCCCAACCCACCAACCAGCAGGGACCTGCCCAACACCCACCAACCAGCAGGACCTGCCCAACACCCACCAACCAGCAGGGACCTGCCCAACACCCACCAACCATCAGGGACTGCCAACATCCCAACCAGCAGGGACCTGTCAACACCACCAACCATCGGGGGCCCATCTGGCACCCACCAACCAGCAGGGACCTGTCCAACACCCACCAACCAGCAGGGACCTGTCCAACACCCACCAACCAGCAGGGACCTGCCCAACACCCACCAACCATCGGGGACCTGTCCAACACCCACCAACCATCGGGGACCTGTCCAACACCCACCAACCATCGGGGACATGTCCAATGCACACCAACCAGTAGGGACTTCAGACCTTGATGCACCAGTGACATAATTGTGTTCATTAATGTGGACCCATCCTGTCCAGATGTTAACACTACCTCTTCTACCTCTGCCTTCTCCTCTGTTTCCTCCTCTGCCTCTTCTTCCTCTGCCTTCTCCTCTGTTTCCTCCTCTGCCTCTTCTTCCTCTGCCTTCTCCTCTGTTTCCTCCTCTGCCTTCTCCTCTGTTTCCTCCTCTGCCTTCTCCTCTGTTTCCTCCTCTGCCTCTTCTTCCTCTGCCTTCTCCTCTGTTTCCTCCTCTGCCTCCTCTCTTTTCCTACGCTTTCTCCTCTGCCTACGTTTCCTCTGCTTCTTTCTCCTCTTCCATCCCCTGTGGCTTCTCCTCTGCTGCTTCCTCCTCCTCTGTCTTCTCCACATGTACCTCCTATCTTGTATGTTTCACCCTGAAGCCTTCGTGTTGTTTTACGTGTGACACGTGTGTTTTGCATGCTCTGTGTATAGGGTTTGAGTCCCACCGATTCCACGGATTGCCCCTCCTGCGATCCTGGCCTCACCATTTTCTGGACTTCCCGGCCCAAACTGGAGACCTCGACCACCAGAGAACGGCCTGTGCGCCCCAGAATCCAGGTACCTGCCAAACACGGGGAGCTGCTTCTGTTTAATATTTAAAGGGCCGGTCCTCTGTAAATGAAGCGATATCATCAACGTTCTACAAAAGCTTGGTGTTGCATTTCCTTACATTTTCCTATAACTCTGCTTGCTGTCAGTGAATGGCAGTATTAGTCATTTACATACAAAGGCTGAAACCCGTCGGGACCTGATACACAGCAGCACAAATCTCTCTCCTGGACTCCAGGCGAAATCTCGTCCGCACTGATAACGGGTAAAAAAAAAACCTTTAATTGACAGCAAGCAGAGATTTTGAAAATGAGGAATTGAAGCGCCAAAGTCTGTTAGAAAGTCGTAGAGATTTCCATTTTACAACGATGCAGCTTTATACACAGGAGGGAGGATGGGTCGGTGACACATTGTGACGACTGCACCTTTAAGGGGGGGGGGGTATAACGTCCTGCTTCCATGTGCCGCACATTTCCATTGGCCGCTCCTCATCATCTCCATTCCTTTCATTTTGTAGAGAATCTGGATGTACCATCTGCCCTGGGATTACCCCGGATAGGGGGCGTGACCCTTCCTCCGTCTGACGTGAACCTTCTTTCCTGTCTCCGTGGGGCTTCCTGCACGTTGTCCTCCCCTCAGACTTTCACTTCACCCCGTCTTGTGTCCCCTCTCTCTGTGGAGACCATAGCGCCGGCCATTCTGTCCACTACAAGCCTACTGACGTCTGTCCAGTCCGCACCATGGGGTCCAGCAATCAAGTGCATGTCCTCACCCTGCCGACAGCACCGCCGACATCGCAGCCATCACCTCACCGTGTCTCACCCACATCCCACCCGTCGGCCTCCATACTGCGGGGGTAGAGGCCGGCCTTCATTCGTGTTCATTCAGATCATCAAGGAGGACGAGCAATTAGTGTTTCTTATCATGTATCTAACGACCTCGGCGGTGTAATTAACCCTCTGCCACCTGGTGTCACCACTGGAGGGCGCTATACTAACACTAAAGACAAACTGTACATAGAAAGAGCTGTTTGTTACCGAAATCCTTCTGCCTCTCTCAATGCAAAGATTCAAGTAAACTGATATGAAGTACAAGACTGTGTGTGCGTGTGTCCTGCTGCGGGGCAATGGGGGAGGGGCATAGCACCAATAGTGGGGGGGGGGGCATACCATCTAGTGCAGTGATTTTCAACCAGTGTGCCTCCAGCTGCTGCAAAACTACAACTCCCACCATGCCCTTCTGCAGGCTGATAGCTGTAGGCTGCCTGGGCATGATGGGAGTTGTAGTTTTGCAACAGCTGGAGGCACACTGGTTGAAAATCACTGATCTAGTGTACACTCCGTGGTACTTACCCTGTACTGACCTAGATATACGTCATATACTCCACTCACATCCAGAGCTGCATAATAATTGTATAATCCACACACATCCAGAGCTGCACTCTATACATTTTTGTATATTCCAGTCATATCCAGAGCTGCAATCACAATTCTGTGGTTACATCATGTCTTTTATAACCCACACACATCCAGAGCTGCACTCACAATTTTGTGATTACATTGTCGTATATTCCAGTCATATCCGGAGCTGCATTCACTATTCTGCTGTTACAATGTTTTGTACCCTAGTTCCATCCAGGGCTGCCATTACATCATGTCCTATACTCCAGTCACATCCAGAGCTGCACTCACAATTCTGCATTACTCATGTAATGTGCAT